>JAHPZR010008474.1:0-32500 GCA_019787425.1 Platygyra sinensis
AGGGGACTTATCGCTGGAATTTTTTTTGGGAGAACAGCTTTCAGTTTTTGAAAATCAATTTTTACGATGTTTAGACATCATTGCATAAATATTGTTGTTATACCTCCCAACTCAAATACGTTTTCCTATTGGAGGAGAACGCGTCACGTGCCGTGGGTTAAAACTCACTACCTCCCTAGCATTAGCAACAACTTGAACTTTGGACTCGCGCGTGATCAGGTTGTGGACCTTGAAACCGCGGGAAATTTGTGTACCGTCGGCCTAATGCCAGTTAAAAAGCCATTGAAGTAGGACAACGTTTCTCATTAGA
The DNA here is from genome assembly GCA_019787425.1 of Platygyra sinensis. Lineage (NCBI taxonomy): Eukaryota > Metazoa > Cnidaria > Anthozoa > Scleractinia > Merulinidae > Platygyra > Platygyra sinensis. Next base: position 311 of record JAHPZR010008474.1, read on the forward strand.
GACAACATGATTATTCAAGAAAAGGGATTTGTAGTCCCAAAAACATATCATGCAGATTAACAAAAGAGAAAATATGAACGTTGTGTGTCTCCAAGCTTCGCCTCAGTCGAGGAACATTGAGGGTCTTGGGGAAACAAAACTCACTATTCCCGTTGAAGCCAGTCATTAAGTGCTTAAAGATCAGTTAAATGATCCCTGATGATCATCCCTGATGAAACCTCTTTGATCCGTTAGATGATAGATCCAATACTAGGATTTATAACGTCATTCAGGCGAGTGGACATACTAGTCTTCAATTCTGACGTATGTTTTATCCTGTAGAGACAGCGCATCCATGTGTTCCTAATCCCTGTCAGAACGGTGCCACTTGTCAAGTGTCAAAAGATAAAAGGAGTTTTACTTGCAACTGCAAAGGCAGTTTCAAACCTCCTCTTTGTAGTAAGTAACTAGAGATGACTCTTCTGATAATGAACAATTACTGAATGAGGCTGAGTAGGATATGGAGAATTCTGCAGATCAAGAAGAGTGTTATCCACAGAGGCCGAAGGAATGATGTCAAAATAATTATTTATTTATTTATTTATTTATTTATTTATTATTATTCATTCGAAATATTTCTCCGTTCTTAAAAGAGTTTCGCCATTTCAGTCTTTGTTTTTCTGCTCACCAAAAATAACACAACCTCATCCCCAGCTTTTCTCAGTCAACGGTTCAATAATAGATTTATTTATTCGTTTCCTTCCTGTGTAGCTTGTGACTGTCCAAAAGGCGATCCTCATTGGGTTCCTCCCATTCTTTCACAACAATGCAAAGAAAACGGAGGCTGCTACTGCCCTAGTTACAATGGAAAAATCTACACGTTGACAGAAAAAGGTTGCGCGGAAGCAAGTAAGAAAGTATTTCTGTGAAAATTGTAAAGACCTTGGTACAGGTATAAACGAGTTCTAGTGAAACTCACGGACAATGTTATCCATACAGTTTCTTTGGAAACGGACCGTCAAATAACATCACAACGTCGTCCACTCGTGTATGGTAATGGCGATTCAGCCTTAAACAGAACCAAGGGAGGTCTTTCTTAAACTGACAGAGTTAGAGCAGATGGTGAAAGACTACTAAAGGCGATACGTAGAGAAAAGCTATTTTAGAGTGTCTTGTATTGCTAGATGGTGAATTTCATTTGAAGGAACGGTTGCATTGAAAAAAATATGACACTAGCTTCTAGCTATTGTAGAAAGCTTGTTATACGGAGGTTTATTACCTCTTAACGTTTATGCTTATGTCAGTTTCATAAAACCAATACATAGCATTTAGCACCAAGAAGTTCTTTTAAAATCTATTGCCACAAGTAAAGTTACTCTTTTGGCCTCTAGTTATTCAGCTTGTGTGGTTTATACTAAAACAATTATTCACCTCAGTGTCGGTGAATAATTGTTAACTAACAAACAAAACTATGAAAAAGCGAAACCCATTTCGACTGCTGTAACTTTCATTTTCAAGTAACGGGTCACACAAGGATTCTTTTCCGTAAACATAAGTCAGTGAATTGGTGATAAAATCCATGAACCGACTGAGCCGGCCCTTTTACCCTGACGGTATTTCATTGTAAAAGTGTAAAGTCTGGGTATCTCCGGCGGTTGTTTGGCATCACTTATCGTAGCTATAGCCTGTAAGCTAATTATCCACGCGACTCTATCAAAGCATCCTTACTGATTACCTTCAAACTACATGCATACAAACTTTATCTCATACTTGAAGTTACCGGAATACTTACGTTCGCAGTATTTTCCACCATACTGCTCGGGACAGCTGCATTCACGAGCGTTAGTCCCTACCATCCTGCATGTACCTCCATTCTGACAAGGGTTAGGGTGACAAAGATTACGTTTGCTTGGATCTGCATCAAATACGTTAGACAAAGGAGAACACAATTAGGAAAACACCTTGATTAAGACGTACTATATTTTCATTAAAACTCTCTTCCTCATGCATCCTCGATTTTCAATTTTGTTTTGTAAATTACAAGCTAAGACGGTTACAAAATTTCAATCTACCAACCATGTACCTGTGGTATGATGGCTACAGTCAGGTGGTAGATAATTCAGCGGGCATTTGCAGAAAGGCTTTGTTCCCACAACTACACAGGTGCCGCCATTTTTGCAATATCCAGGCTTGCAAATCTTGGTGGCTGAATAGTTATAAACAAGAAAGGAAAAAAAACGTATATTAACATAATTTTATAGAGAACTTATCTGGCAGATAAGGCTTTTTAAAGAGCAACTTAAAAGGAAAAAATGTAAAATTTTTACAAAGTCTTTTTTATGTTCTATCAATTTATGAAATATTAATTTTTGGCGTAATTCACAGAGAAAACTGGAAAAAGAACTAAAAAAGGAAAATACTAGTAATCATTGAACCTATGATGAACCAGGGGGAAGTTTCCCAAGCACGAAGCGACTACGAGTAGTTTGTCACTGATATGATTCTAGGTATGGTTGACCCATGGCAGGTGATTTCATCTCCAGCATTTTCCAGGTTTCCCTAAAGGAACGCCAGCACGCATATAATCACATATGGACCTTTGGGTGGGTGAAGGTCAATGAGAGTGGTTTATGTCAAGGATCTCGATCATTGCTTGCTTCTAGCCAACTCCATCGAAAGTACAGCGCACTAATTGTTTTGTCCCTGTGCCTGTAATGTAGTTCACATGCAGCAGAAGCCCATCACTAGGTAACTATCCCATATTCCTGTCACGGCGTTTTCACCGACCGATCTATTTTCAGTTTGAATTTATCTCGAATTCAGATCCCCACAGGAACCTCGGTGACCAATTGCAATCACAAGCACGGACTAATGTTGACATGTCGACATGTCGACATGTCCACGTGAGGCTGCATTGTTTTATCCTTTTCGAAGCGTGTTCATGTAGACTGGAACTATCCTATTTCGCGGGAAAAATATCTAAAAATAGAAATGTCTTTCAAAATGCCGTTGCATTGGCTTACTATGGGAATTATTAATTAATTAATTGATTAATTAATTTGCTTATTTATTTGTTTATTAATTTATTTATTTATTTATTTTACGTGGTCTAAAAATACGTTACCGAAAAATAAAGTAAAGAATACTTACAAAGTAGAACTGGTATAAAGGTTAGAAAAACTGAAGCATTGCCTTATTTCATTCCGTGAAGGTCTAGGCACGAGTCTGTAAATTATGGGATTAGCGGCTATTGATCCACATAGTCACATAGCGCAGACCAAGTTTTGCAAAATCCCCAAGTTTCGTGTAAATACACCCAATAGTAAGCAAGATACATCTATTTGAATATGTCAAAATTTTACAAAGAAATGTATGGCCATCCGGACGCTGTCCGAACAAATTTACAGACTCTAACCCAGTCCTTTTTGGTTTGAAATCAGGCTACTGTACACTGATGCAACTTGGCTATGCAACGATAGAGATTGGTATGGAAATGATCGATCATCATAAATGTTACTTACCATCACAGTTTTGACAAAGGTCCCCTGTACATTGCTCGGGACATTGACAGAAAAAAGACGACTTATCGGGACTAGGAAAACATTTTCCACCATTTTTACATGGATTGCTCTTGCAAGGATCCACATCTGGAGAGAGCAAAAACTGGTAACCAAGACCCAATCAAGAGAGAAGCGTACTAATATTTTTCTATTCTGCCAGTAATTGGGTAGATCACTGAGCCATCGCAGAAATATAACCTGATTAAAAACTTGTTGTTGCTTTGTTTATAATACTCTTAATGATTTCATCATGCCTAAAGAGGAATTCGCCAAAACGTATCAAAATATATTTTGGCTGGACTATTCCTTAGCTTTTTTCAACTTTTCTAACAGGAATTAAGACGTACGCGTCCATATTTCCCGTTTAACTACCCAGTATAAACGCAGATCTCGTAATGAACCATAAGTGAGAGTTGGGATCCCTTTAACGCAGTTTTCACCAACCATACGAATTTAAGGGAGGCCATTCTTCACTACCAATTCGTCATGAATTTGTTGCTATAGAAACTTTTAACTGTCATATTTTGAAAAATAGAACAAACCTGTGCTCTTTTGCTCAGGTTTGTTCCATTGAAGAGTCCAGGAAAGGTTTTAAATCACGTACAGCCATTTTTGACCAGTCATGTGACTAGAATTCGAAAAGGGCCTAAAACTTCTCAAAATCCGAACATTTAACTCAGTGTCAATAGATTTTAAAAGAACTTCTTGGTGCTAAATGCTATGTATTGGTTTTATGAAACTGACATAAGCATAAACGTTAAGAGGTAATAAACCTCCGTATAACAAGCTTTCTACAATAGCTAGAAGCTAGTGTCATATTTTTTTCAATGCAACCGTTCCTTCAAATGAAATTCACCATCTAGCAATACAAGACACTCTAAAATAGCTTTTCTCTACGTATCGCCTTTAGTAGTCTTTCACCATCTGCTCTAACTCTGTCAGTTTAAGAAAGACCTCCCTTGGTTCTGTTTAAGGCTGAATCGCCATTACCATACACGAGTGGACGACGTTGTGATGTTATTTGACGGTCCGTTTCCAAAGAAACTGTATGGATAACATTGTCCGTGAGTTTCACTAGAACTCGTTTATACCTGTACCAAGGTCTTTACAATTTTCACAGAAATACTTTCTTACTTGCTTCCGCGCAACCTTTTTCTGTCAACGTGTAGATTTTTCCATTGTAACTAGGGCAGTAGCAGCCTCCGTTTTCTTTGCATTGTTGTGAAAGAATGGGAGGAACCCAATGAGGATCGCCTTTTGGACAGTCACAAGCTACACAGGAAGGAAACGAATAAATAAATCTATTATTGAACCGTTGACTGAGAAAAGCTGGGGATGAGGTTGTGTTATTTTTGGTGAGCAGAAAAACAAAGACTGAAATGGCGAAACTCTTTTAAGAACGGAGAAATATTTCGAATGAATAATAATAAATAAATAAATAAATAAATAAATAAATAATTATTTTGACATCATTCCTTCGGCCTCTGTGGATAACACTCTTCTTGATCTGCAGAATTCTCCATATCCTACTCAGCCTCATTCAGTAATTGTTCATTATCAGAAGAGTCATCTCTAGTTACTTACTACAAAGAGGAGGTTTGAAACTGCCTTTGCAGTTGCAAGTAAAACTCCTTTTATCTTTTGACACTTGACAAGTGGCACCGTTCTGACAGGGATTAGGAACACATGGATGCGCTGTCTCTACAGGATAAAACATACGTCAGAATTGAAGACTAGTATGTCCACTCGCCTGAATGACGTTATAAATCCTAGTATTGGATCTATCATCTAACGGATCAAAGAGGTTTCATCAGGGATGATCATCAGGGATCATTTAACTGATCTTTAAGCACTTAATGACTGGCTTCAACGGGAATAGTGAGTTTTGTTTCCCCAAGACCCTCAATGTTCCTCGACTGAGGCGAAGCTTGGAGACACACAACGTTCATATTTTCTCTTTTGTTAATCTGCATGATATGTTTTTGGGACTACAAATCCCTTTTCTTGAATAATCATGTTGTCTCTAATGAGAAACGTTGTCCTACTTCAATGGCTTTTTAACTGGCATTAGGCCGACGGTACACAAATTTCCCGCGGTTTCAAGGTCCACAACCTGATCACGCGCGAGTCCAAAGTTCAAGTTGTTGCTAATGCTAGGGAGGTAGTGAGTTTTAACCCACGGCACGTGACGCGTTCTCCTCCAATAGGAAAACGTATTTGAGTTGGGAGGTATAACAACAATATTTATGCAATGATGTCTAAACATCGTAAAAATTGATTTTCAAAAACTGAAAGCTGTTCTCCCAAAAAAAATTCCAGCGATAAGTCCCCTTCCGATATAAGCCTTCCTTTACTTTGTGCACCTTACCAGCCAAATCTCGCTTATCAAATCGCTTATCATTCGCTTATTAGATCGCTTATCATAAGATCGCTTATCCAAAGTGCAGATATGTCCCAAGAGTTTTGTCCACGATTGTAAATCCATCACTTTAAACTCAACCAGGGACATTAACTGTTTACTTACTGTTTGCACAGTCAGGTGGCAGAAAATTATCCGGGCAGATGCAGTGATGTTTATCGACGGCGTCTTTAACGCAGATTCCACTATTCTTACAAGGATTGGGGGTACATACATCCACAGCTGCATAAGAAAGAGCGAAAGAAACAATTATTCTGAGGAAAGAAGAAAAGAGAGCGGAAAAGCAGATAGAGGAAACGAAAAGAAAAGAAAACAAGAAAATTGTCGAGGCAGTACGGTCCTTCTTTAGTTAAGTGGCGACTTTAGAAGCTGATGCTGCGCAACTATTTTGCCAATGCGGCTGAGTTAGCTCAGAGCTACTGGTTACATGGTTACATGGCTCTGCGTGTTAGGGGAAGAGAACAAAAGAAATTACATTATATTTAAGTTTGAGGCAATTTCTTTTGTTTTAGTCCCGTATTTCTCAGCGCCACTTTATAAATCGAATTATTAATTTGATTGTTTTATGTCAAATTTTATTTATTGCGAGGGCTACTTGATTGATGAATGCCATTCATTAATCAAGTAAACGATTAGCAGGCTTTTCATTCTTATAAATTTTTTATTTCTGTTATATCCACCACCATGAGCTGGGAAGCTAAAATTGTTTTAAAAGCTAGTGAAACCACAAAACCTGATAATGTGAGATTAAGAAGATGAGCAAAGGTGACATTTCCAGTACACTCGCAAGGCAATCTCTTTGCAACTTAATGCTGTTAAAAAGTTGCAAATAAAAATAATAAAGTTGCTCAATAAAAATCAATTGACGACCTTGCCAATGTTGTGGGACTAATTTAAAATAATCATCTCATTCGATTATAGACGGTAAGCTAAATTCCGGGACCAACTGAAAAAAAAATTTGCCAATTTGATAAACCATTTCAGCATGGATGCCACTGGACTCGAATAAATTCGATTAGCGGAAGGTCGATTTCGTTCGATTAAAATTGCCTGCAATATTTATATGCGCTTACTTTTGACCAGCTGTGTTTCACTAGTTGCAGTAGCCGCTGGGTATGCCGTTTGGATATTCGACCTTTTCAATTTGAATCTTCGATCAGTTACATTTTTTTTCCGCGTCGCTAATCACAAGAGAATCTTGACATGTGTGTTTTTCTTTTCTTTTTTCTTTTCGGCACAAGGACCGAAGGGCATGCCAAATAAACATTAATCAACGACTTTGCGAAAGGCTTAGCGTGTTTGTGTTTCTAAGAGCATAAGTCGTTTTTGCATGCTTACTTTGCTGCCTGGCAAAAGCGGGATAAATTTGAAAAATGATAAACAGTTGAATCGAAAAAACGGTCAGCCTGAACGGTCCAATAAGCGAATTGATTACAAATTATCGTTAATGAAGCGAGGCTTCCTACTGAGAAGGCGCCGTTTCTTAAACTGGACAAATAAATAACGAATTATTAGAAAGTACAACCAGTTATCGATGCAACTTTGCAAACTTCGTGCCGTTAAAATGCGTCAAGTGAGCTTTGCAGTTGTTTTTGTCCTCCTGGGTTTATGTCTTGCAAGGCCCGAGAATATTGGAGCAGATATCGACGAACTATATTCAGGTATGATTCGATATGTTTACAAGACCTTGGCAGTAAGACATTATAAATTAGATATTGTAAAAATGAGAAGAATTGACTGTGTGCTTTCGTCCACAATGTAACTTTTATGCTCTACTTGTATATAGGCAAAAATGAACGGTCCGCATTTGAACCTCTTGACAGTCATATCAATTTTATATGCCTTCAAGGTTCTCATGCATGCAGATTAGTTCCTCATGAGGGCGCAAAGGCTACCAGACTGAATCTCGTGCTAGCGAGAGAGAGATAGAGAGAGAGGAAAAAAAATTCCTCTTCTTCTGATCTTCTCCCTAGAGATAAGCATTTCCCATACGTAAAAGATGGAGCTAAGGAGATAGAAGACAAATTCGAGAGAATGGAAAAAGAAAAATTAACATATGTGCGCTAAAAATAACAATACTGACCGTAGGTCATCTGTCTGTTTATGGATTTCGACCGTTATTGAAAAGCAGAAGACTGAATTACACGTGTGTGAGCTGACTCAGAATAGCCGAGCTTGTAAAATACGTTTATAACGAGCGCATTTTCACATTCTTTCCATATAAATGTCTTAGGCGGGTTTACTTTATTTGGGTTTACTCGCCAGAATGTTTTGAAATCAAATTCCAATGCCCAGAGGTGATGCGTGCATGGAACGGTACGCGTGTAATCCAGCTTCTTTCATAATCAGTCATAATCAGAGATTAAAACTTGTTGTGTCAAAAACAATTGCTGTCACAATCATTTAAACTCAACTTAAATCAAAATTCCGTATGTATGAAATATTTTAAAAACGGGCAAAACAGATTACATAAAAGGATGAATAACAAGCCTGACAGTCGGGTTTTTCATGTAAGTGCATTGAAACGCCTCCAGGCATTAGGAAAAAATGTCTCAGTTCAGGTTCTATTGTTAGCGACCTTGAAAATGAATTTTAATAATTTAATGAAAAACACATGTTTATATAACAACTTCCTACGCAAGAAGGGTAACATAGACGCTTCACACTGACTGCATCCAAAGCTGAGGTTTTCAACTTAAAGTTTAGGAGACATGAAACAATGGGTAGACCTGCCATTAATCCCCTTGTTATGATCATGGCGATGCGGCATTGTGCTGTGTTTCATTACTTTTATTGTCTAAAATTTGCGGGCAACAAAAGTCCATCGCACAGTCAAGATATTCAACTGAGTGATTTATGAGGATAAATATTTACTGAACTTAATTTTAAACATATCAGTTGGTCACATGTTAAGTGTTAAATGACTCAATTCGAATGCTGTATTCGTACCTCCGAAATTCCCATTTTTACCAAAAAAGATCCCATATCTTTTGGTTCTTAAACTGAGCGCACTAAGCTACCGGGTTGGAGACAAGATTAATAATTTAGGACTTGCCGAACTTATGAACTATCAGTTTTCATTATAACTGCATGAGATGTGGAAAGACGTTTCCCGAATTAGACCGGACAGTTTGGCGCCGAGGCGAACTCAGAGTGGATAAAAATAAGAGAATCAGTGAACGAAAATGTCCACCGTCAACTTCATTCTGGTGCTACTGTGCTAGTATATGCATGCACTCAATTCGTGGGGTTTTTATTCACCAATTTCTGTTTGAAAGAAAAGCTGAGTACCATTCACTTGGCTTTCGTCTCAGCCGCTGTTCTGAGTCTATGCGAGGGTTGATCTGCGGTGTATATGCAATTGTCTTACTGGTTGCCTCTGTAAGACGGTTAAAATTAAACGTACTCCAAGAGAATAATTTATGCATTTGACATAATTAAAATGATTTATGCATTTGATGTAGCAAATACGTGCCCCCAAACGACCATTCGATTGCGTCCTTCAATTTCCAAGTCATATTTTGTACTACGTAGGGCGCGGTTCTTGGAAGCACTTGACGTTTACTAAATTTGGTCTAATTGGAAGAAATGAATTGAAATGCATTTACTAATGTGTTTAATTCGTTTAATGTTTGGAATTTCTTTCCATTTTCTTTCACCGGCTCTTAGAAATTAGCTCTCTGTCCGACGATGACAATGCGAAACCAAGCCAAGAGAAGCTTAATGGTATGCGAAGTTGATGATCAACGATTTTATTAGTTTTCTTCTCCTATTTTCTTCCTTTTTAATACTTTTCAGTATTTGCATTATCCTTACCGGATGTGGATCCTAATAACATCGTACCTCAACCGAAACAGACAAAAAGATGAAGCAAAACAATAACGACAGAACTATTCTTTTTTTTTACTTCGGATCTGAGCGGTGCTCAACGCCCACCTCATTCATGATATCAACACTATCTTTGTTACAGAGTGGCTTGAAGAAATGGATGATGAAGATCGAATGGAATTTGAAGGTAAATTTTCCCTTGTTAGTAGCTTATTTTTCCTCATTAGCGAAAACTTGTAAACGACAGATTCCTGATTGCAGCCGGTTCCCTGGCGTATCTGCTATTTGATGGTTTCTCCTTATTGTACGCTGACGGTTACATGTGTATGTGTATTTCTTTTCTGTATGTATGTAAGTAGTAAGGTTTGTTTGTAATGAGTTAACCTAGTAATAATTAATCAGCTTGTACTCAGTTTTTGAGTACGTAATTAATTTAGTATTAGTTTTTCATATAATGTCATTATTTGGGTGGAAGTAATGAGAGTAAATTATAAAAAAAAAACGATCACAAGCTGTCATAAGAGCAACATTGGCTTGTAATATTTCGATATAAATCTACATCATCTTCGGACTAAGGTGGGATACAGGTAGCAGAAATTTAAATATTGCGGGATTGTCACAACAGTATTACCACGTGAAAATGAAAAACAAAGAAACGAAACTGTCCGTGAAGAGATTAGGCGGAGTCCCTACTGGCTTTTAAACCAGTGTTCAGAAATGGTGTTAAACGCTTGATACGATAAGCTTCTTTGTGTAGTAATAAATTCTAGTATTTAAATTTCTGCTACCTGTATCCCACCTTAGTCCGAAGATGATATAGATTTATATCGAAATATTACAAGCACATAACATCGATTCCTTGCATTTGTTGTCTATCCATATTTTAGCCACAATGCAATAACTCGGTTTATTAAATCCATTTTGAAATCACTGGTTATCCTTGCAATCTGATTGGCTCTCAGGAGGTGCGATTTATTCACGAATCGCACTATTTTTTGCTCTAAATCGCATCTTTTTCTCAGCCAATGAGAATGGGACAGTAAAACAGAACAACCAATCAGATTTCAAGGTTAATTTAACGTAACCAATAAAAATTTTAGGAAAATGAATGACAAAAAGCCACTGTGTTGCGAATTTTGCAACTACAGGTCAAAACTTTGTTGTTGTCTTTTCTTTTTTCAAGACAATTGACAAATTTAATTAACCCATTGACGCCTGTGCCGCCCGTAAACCGTCCGTGACGAGCCGTGGCCTTTTTTTCCACTTTTGACGTCATCATTTTTGACCAAAATTGACATCATCTATACTCAACTTCTGCAGGAGGAAAAGATCTTTCTAATGATGCCTAGATCAGAGTGATCGGCCTAATGGAGCGTGAGATATGCACAAAAATGATCAAAAAGTTGAGTGAAAAACTCAGAGCAAAATTGCCTAGCTGCTCTATGGTAAAAATTGGCCGCCTCGATGACTCTATCTTAGAAGTTTTTTAACCGCAAGCAAGGCCAGTAAAAGGTCAATCCCTGCAGCGAGAAGAAAAGAAAAGGAGTAAAAGGAAGGGAAAAAAATCAAAAATCGAAAAGCCTAAAGACCGTAGGCCACCTCTCAAAATTTTGATTTCTGCGCATGCACGAGCCCAAAGCTCGTAAAACGTGATTTTACTGGCAAGAAGGGCTACCTGTCGTGCTACAAATGCATTTTCGACCAGATTTAAGCTAATTTGGCCGAGATCCAGCCTCAAAACACCAAAATGTCCAAAAGAAAATGCATTTTTGGCAAAAAGTTCAGGAGTCAATGGGTTAATTACAGTTTCTGAATAATGATAGTGAGATCCTTCAGGCTGAAGACCTTCTTTACAAGAAGTTTCCAACATTCAGTATCAATTTTGACGAATATTTGGCGTTCTTTCTTCAACATCTGCTCAAGATCCGTATGATACCGAGTCCAGCAAAACATAAACAAACGAAGACCACACAACAACAAATTCATAGCCATCTCAAGAAGGTACATGTTTCAAAACAGTGAATGAGCGACATCTTGAAAAAAATTAACGGCGCCGCACGAACTTGACAAGGTCCCGAGGATAAAGTTCTATGCCAAGGTCACAAAAAGAAACAGAGATACTAACGAGCTTGAATCCCTTAAAATCATGCAGAGTGTCATTGAACGGTATCTAAAAGGGAAAACCGCATCCACAGCTGGGCATCGTGCAGTCGAGGGAATTTCACAACTCAAAAGAAAATTATCCCTCGCAGAATTACACCGGCTGCACCCTCAAATTCCTTCTCTAAGGACAACAAGAAGTCTCAGCCTAAACCACAGCAGAAAGGCAGGTCTTCCATCATTGATTCAGGCGACGAAAATCGAACTTTGATGCATGAAAGAGTCACTGTTTTGGTTCTCACTTCAGAACTGCTTGTTTGTTTGCTATGCTTGAATGAGTTTTCGTCACATGACATCGTTTTGCATACTAAATAGGATGTCAAATCGTTTCCGGTTCCGCTATTTCTAACAAACCGGCTCGGCAAAAAATTTAAGGCCATAAAATTGTGCGATTTCAAAATGGATTATTAATAAGTGGGTAGTTGAACTGAGTGAGTGCAATTTTGGTCTCAAATCTCATCTCAAATGTGATTTCAAATCGACCACGCGCTGCGCGCCTCGTTCGATTTTGAAATCACGCGTATGATTTCATACCAAATTGCACTCCACTCAGTTCAATTACAATTCTATATCATTTATTCTTTATCTACTACAAAACTATCAGCAGGTAATGGATTTTGCAAGGTTTTTTCCTGCTTAACAAATAGCATATAGAGCCATCAAAAATTGGCTCCTTTCTAACAGAAATACGTGTGTCAAAAACAAGTTTGAGACAACGAAAAACAAATTAGCTGAACTGATTACGTTAATTCACCGGTGTTCCAAGTTCTCTCCGTACTTTCCTCGTGTTTCCATAACTCTATGGAAATTTGGAAAGTCTCTCATGAAATCATGTGTCTATAAAGTTGTTTAAAATCATTTGAATCAATTGAGGCGAACTTACTTGTACACAGAGGTGGAAAATATCCTTTCGGACACGTGCAATCAAAGCTCTCGTCAGGTCCCTTACTGCATGTTCCATTGTTGCGACATGGATTTGGAATACATGGATTCTTATTGGCTGCAAGTGAACAAGACGCGCGATTACTGTGACAGCGATCAACTACTGAAGGTGCTCTGACCAGCCCAACAAACATTGAAAACAGAATCATCTGGGACTGAAAGGGCATTTTTCGGAATTTCCAAATACCCAAATTTTAGAGATTTGCTAACAGGAGTTTGGATTAATTTGACTTTCCTCCTAGAATTTTCTGGAATTTCCCCTCCTTTTTTATTCGCACCAGTTGGAAAGTTCTGCACGGTATGATTGAATGGAAAGCGCCCTGACTCTTTTCAGGGCCAATACTTCCATATTTGGGAAAAAGTTTCTGTTAGCTCTCAAGCTAAGGACATATTTATATTACAAGAAAAAGGATTTGGTGAATGTAAATAAAAGCTATAGACCCCGTACCAGTGCATTTGAAGCCATCTCCTCTGAATCCGTCATTGCATACGCACCGCCCATATCTGCAAGCCGCATTCACGTCGCACTTATCGCACAAATTTTCTGTTTCGTTGGATTGTGAAAAAAAAAATGGGTTAGTAACAATGATACATCGATTTACTCCAAGAAAGAACGAGAGCGCAATATACAATATACGATAGAATGTCTCGCTATCTTGATTGCAAAAGTCTTGAATAAAATAAAGGACACAGTCAGCTTTGGGACCGCGCTGACCTGGACACTAGTTTTCTCACTTGTGAAAAGTCGGAGTTCACCCCAACCTGAAATCAAAGTATATCTAGAATTCCGCTTCGATCTTCGCAGTGTTTTGTTTGATTTTCAATCGCTTACTGAGAAACTTGTTTTTGAGTGTGCTTTTGCCTATCTTATAGTGTTTTATTTTTTTCTCAAGCATCTGAGCGGGCCGGATGCCTAAATCCTCGAATTTGATTGGCTAATCTTACACACGTGACCGGTCCAGCTTTTTACGATACGGCCCACGGGCCGGATTTTTTCCCGCTGCCTGCCCCACTGCCTAAATTTCGCTCCTAAAAGTTAGCGGTAATCGGCAATCTTTTGCCTTTTTTACACATCCATCGACGATTAGTCACCACAAGTTTATCTCGGTTCTCTTTGAAATGGCAAGGAAAGTCACTGTAAGTAAATTGAGTTGAGTGTTTTGAAGTTGTGAAAGTTTGCTTGGTTGTTTGTAGCTTGGCGCTGTAATGGCGCTTAATCCTGTGTTTCCCTCGCCGTAGAATTTGAGTCAAATTCAGTCAAGTTTACGTTTTTGATCGTTGCTGTATTCAGGAGAATTTCTGTAGAATACACTTAATGAATTTCCTCGCTTTCTGCTATTCAATTTATGGTAGAAAAGTCTGATTTCAGTCAAGTGATTTTTAAAAGTGACGACTGACAGACATTGTTTTTGTAGTAAAACTTCAAACTTCGCACGAAATTTCACACCGGAAAAACAATTTTGGAAAACTTAACTGGTTAAATAAATGCAACTAACATAAAGTAGTTCGGAAACTATATGTTCTTTAATACATCTTTCTTGGCCTACTACCTGAATTATTCGCTCGTTGCCAAGATTTTTTACAAATCGTTAGTAGACGGCGCGCAAGCCGATTCAATGACAATTAGAGTTGCGTAAACAAACCCATTAGTACTCTGTAAAACCAATTCACTGCAGGAAAAAAATAAACATGTTATTTACCGGGCTAGGTCGGTCCGTATGGGAAAAACTGTGCCCTTGGTCTTGAGTACGGCCCTCGGCCTTCGGCCTCGGGCCGTACTCAAGGACCTCGGGCACAGTTTTTTCCCATAGGACCTCCCGCCCGTAATAACATATATGTATTACATACTTGGATAAAAACAGTATGGATCGTGTCTCTGTGATATGCAAATTAGCTATGAAATGGTATCTAATGCGCATGTGCGCCAGCTACTGACTGTGTCCATTTAAAAGTCTGGATAATATAATATTGTCTAAATAAGTTAGAATGCTAAAAAAATTTCTTCGGTATGTAATCTTATAGTGTTAAGCTCTAATTTAACATCGCGCAAAAACGTTGAACGATTATAGACATTTGAAAAGTTACATAAAAATTATGTGATGTTGCAGCGTTACTTCATTCATGAAAAGATGCTTCGTATTGAATGGTAGATACTTAATGACTCACAATACACACCTTCACATTTTTGTCCTGAATATTCTGCTGGACACATACAATAATAATGCAGATAGCCTATGTCCCAGTCTCTTGGAAAGCCTGTGTACTTGCTAAAAGTGTCGATACAGGTGCCACCATGCAGGCATGGAGTTGTTACACAAGGATTAGGAACTGATGAGACAGAGTGCATCGCTGTTAGGAATGGAACGAACTAATCAAGGTATACAAGCGATGTGTCAAATTCGATGGACGTGTATGAAACAGACGACAATTTCCATTGACATCATGCTGAGCGCAAAACAGCGCGACCACCGCTATATCATGGAGATAGTTCATTACTGATATTAAACTTCCCATAAGTAGAATTTAATATTTTCTTAGTCTATACTGATGCACTATACCTTGAAAAGCACAACAAAACAGTGAAGAAGTGAACTGATCCGGCAAAACTGCCAAACTGCATGCAGCTTGGCACGGGGCATCATAAAATGATTACAAGGGATGCAGACAGTTCATTTATGCCACTTGTTAATCAGCTGATCATTTTAAAGGTTTACATCTATGTTTGGGCATTAATCAGTCTAGCTACATCTGCCTTTAGTAAGCTGTCATGGGTTAGAGGCTATCGTTGGTATCCCAGACAGATGGAGGAAGCCAGAATATAGACCATTCAGGTAATGCTTACATCTGCTGTTCGCCATGTGTCATACACAACACCAAAACAAATATCCGTAAAATAGCTTACTTTCACAATTCTCTCCTTTGTAAAGGAATGAGCAAATGCACTGATAAGTCCAGGAAAACCCTGCTCTCCTCGGAACACATCTGCCGTTATTTAGACAAGGGTTGGAATCACATACATGCACTGAAAGAAGAAAGAATCATAAAGTACATGTAAACTCAGTTAATATTCAGTTTATATTTAATTTGTTTTACTTTTGCTGGTCACAAAACCTCTCTAAAGATTAGTAAATATCATCACTTCTACAGTATGGGGGACTTCATAAGTAAATAAACTTACCTCTATAGAATACTGCATGCTTCCCGTGTGGTGATCGGTGTAAGTTTTTTTCTTTGAATTTTCGGCGGCTTCTGATCACCTTTATCATAGTTGTAATCCTAAGGTCCGTTATGGACGACTACATCAGTAAATAAGTTTAAGTATGACTACATCAGTAAACACTGAAGCTTACCGTTGCAGTATGGAGGACTATATCCTCGTGGACAGACACAGGGGAATCTTGAGTCGTCTTCAACACATTCCCCGCCATTTTTGCAAGGATTGGAGAAACATACTCTTCTTTCTAAATAGAACAAGACAAGATCGTGGCCAGATTAGCAGGAAAACAATCTTCAATCACTGATGGTTGATTTCGAAGATTCATTGATTAAGGACTGCAATGGATTCATCTTCTTAGGGAGTTGCCGATTTTTTACATTCTTTCCGCCGTCTAATCTTTCGGTGATGGCAAATGTTGTGAAATAAGAGCCGATATAACGATTGCTTTAAAATGTTTAACATGTACTCATTGACAAAGTTATAAACTCTCTGTTAGTCTCACTTTCACACACTTTTCCTTTGAATTCTTCCCTGCAAATACATTCGTGGAATCTGTGTCTCTGTTGGCAGGAGCCACCATGTTGACAAGGGTTTGGATCACAATAATCCAGGTCTATAGCAGTAAGATAAGGAAATAACAATTATAATATTAGCTCTATCGTCGTGCTGGCACCATTTATCGACACTGGTGAAGTCAGACCCTTTCCTTTACATTTTACCATACACCGGTATAGTAAATTGAAATCGGAAAGATTGCACAGTTGCTAAACCAGTAAACTAGTTTGGTGGCCCTCGAACGAATGAAAAAATCAATGACAACAACGAAACGTAAAATGCATTTCTGTAGATATCTTATGAATAAGCTGTTCCTTTTCAAATGTTAATTTTAGGACTTAGTTATTTGCCAATGTTTTCTGGGATTGAAACTGCTGATTATTTGCAATTATGGAATGGTATACGTGGATTTTCCTTTATCACTGACCTTCGCAGTGTTTGCCTATGAATCCAGGTCTACAATAACACTTGTAATTATTTTCAGTCTCCACGCATTCTCCGTCATTCTTGCAGGGGCTTGGTTTGCAAGCGTTCTTTTCTAAAACGAAGAGAATTAAAAAATTCAACGCTTAGATCTGGAAAAGTGTTCAGCTGAGAACTTAACAAGTTATTACTTGACAAATAATAGAGGAGAAGAGGAGAAACGAGATATTAATTAACCCTATCCTCTTCAAAGTTTGCCCAATAGTATATTCGTTTTACTTATTGAAAATAAGATTAAATAGACAAAGGTTTACCTTAAACAGGTATACCTCAGTGTAAAGGTTAAAATATAGAAGTGTTAATTTTAAGAAAAGCGTTAACTAATCAGCTTAAACGGCATGGTATTTCTTTTAGGAGATACCAAACTTAAATTAAAGTAAATTTGCATGTGTGAAGTATATTATCTGTCTTACCTTCACAGTTGTAACCCAAGTAGCCAGGTTTGCACTTGCACTGGTAATTGTTTTCTATTTCCTCGCAAGTTCCTCCATTTTCGCATGGGCTTGATGTACAGTACAACTTGGCTGTAAACACAATCACAATTTAAAATGTGACAGGGCATAATTGATCAACATTACTATATGTACAGGTAATCATACGGTTTTCACATTCAATTTGGAACCAATTTGCACTTGTGAGTTTTTCAAAAAGGAAATTGCACTCGCCGACGCGGCTCGTTTAATTTCAGATGCTTGAAAAATTCACTAGAGCAAATTAATTTCAAATTGAATGAGAAAAACAGTATGATCTTATTGATAATATAAACATAAAAAAATCGCTTAGAGGAAGTGCCGTCAAGATTTTTTCAAAGTTTCCATACAATTTTTTTGTCATTGTCTCGCAAAATTTCCCCTTTTCTTTCTGCCAATCATAATCCAGAATTACGATATGTAATTTGTACTGGTGTAATTTTTGCACTGATGTTACACTTGAACTGCACTGTTCTCAGCCAATCAGAATCAAGTAATTTTACAAGGAATATTTTTACATTAATGAAGCCCGCCTCGATCAGTATATAAGCTATTTGCGGGGGGGGAAACTAATGTAATTACTTATATTTCTAATTTTCAATAAAATTTTGTTGTTTGTTTTGTTGTTTGTTTGTTTCGCTGAAGCAATTGTTAAGTGATTGCAAATAACCTAAAATAACAGTCACCTTCCTTTATCTCAATCCTGACCTTTCGCACTTGCCAGCCTAATGTTGCAGAGGACTAATTCAGTTACCTTGTCGTGAAAGTTTTGCGATAAGCTGTTTTTGCTCCTGCTTCATTATCGCTTAGACGCTAAAAAATGATCCAAAGCAATTTCAGTTGCAACTTATAGTGCAATGCACCAATGTAATTGATGTCGTGTTATGCGATTTTAAAACATGTTAATAATCATACCATCACAAAACCTTCCATGGTAATCTCTAGAACACAGGCAATGATAACCAAATTGACTTGATACTGCGATGCCAC
Source organism: Platygyra sinensis (assembly GCA_019787425.1). NCBI lineage: Eukaryota > Metazoa > Cnidaria > Anthozoa > Scleractinia > Merulinidae > Platygyra > Platygyra sinensis. Next base: position 18,914 of record JAHPZR010008474.1, read on the forward strand.
CATTTCTGCAAGGATTACCTGAAACCAACAAAACGTTTTCACTGCAAACATCAGGCAAATGTTGTAGCTAATAATGCTTGTGAGGATTTTGAATGATTACCACTTCTTGAGTAAGCACGGAAACAAGTGCTCGTCTCTTTAAAGCTTTAAATGAAGACGAATAAAGATTATTTCGCCTCGTACTCGTTCTTCTTGAGACTAAATATATTCCTAGGATTGTTTGCATTGGTTCAGATTATTTTACATTTATAATATTCCTGATACCGTTTCATCTTTAGATTCAAAGCAGTAACAGGAAACGCTCTGAGAAAGAAGCTGAATGAATTAGCTTGTTCGAATACTCACCATGGCAAGTGCTAAACATAACCGGGCGATTATTATTAGGATACTTATAAAATATGTTTTGACAAGGAGTCGTTATACGAACCTGGGTTGAAGACATCCACATGAGTTACCGTGTAATCAGGTGTAGGTTTATAAGGAACGTAATACGGTTCAGGAACGTTTTCATATTTTTGCACCCGAATGGCTACTGGTACTTTTCTATAATGATGCACTCGAATCGGATTTGGAATAATCTCCACGGGTCCCACGTAAGGGTTCCAAGGGACATGGTGTAACGGATGAAATGGATACGGAAGAGGACGTCTCAACGCGTTACCGGCGTTTGGATCTAAAATGACCTGTCTGTAGGATGGTGCCTCTTCCGTGTCCTTATCATCAAAGTCATCTGTGGCTTGATTGTCATAGGTCTCTAAATTCGAATCATCGTCGCCATAATCCATATTGTGTGACTGTGTCTGTCGCTTCGTCGGATGATCTGTTAAACTTTTAACGCTGTTTTTATGTATCCAAGGTGCGGAGTTGTTCAGTTTAAGCAATTGACTCTTTGGCACTTTGGTGTTTTTCGATGTGATTCTTAATCCAGTGCCCGTCACGGTGCGATACCCGCAAGTCATAACTATCAAAACATGTACATACTGTAGCCACAACATGCTTAAAAGCAAATAAGTTTTACGTGAAATTCAACATTGTGAAATTTATGTCTTGTAAATTTAAATAGCATATTCACACTCTTTCAAGAGGAAAATAGGTTTGTGGTATATATTATTTATTGGTTGTCTGGTTTCCCTAAAAGGTGTCTTAATATCCCGTACCTGATATTACAGGGATCGTAAAGTTAAAGCACAGGTGTCTAACACAGCGGGTTAGCGTAAGCTGAACAAAGAAAAACCCTCATTGTTTGTTTCAGCACCTTGTTAACTTGAGTTAAAGCGTTCACGGCGTTTTTTTTGTCTTACGATGTGTTTAATAACGTTTACTTAAAAATAAGCACAGACGATGAAGATTTTTCTTTCCCACCTGCTTCTTGTCAAAAGCCGATAAAAAATGAAGAATCACCTGATGAGAACTTAACTACACTTGAGTGATAACGGGGTAGCACAATAATGTTTCATTCTCTGACCGACCCCGTGAATAAGTTTATCAAGATGAAAACGAAACAAGTGTCATGGTGTAAGGTTGAAAATAGATTGGAAGTTTTTGAATTTTTTTTTAATTCATCCCACCACCCCCGTTTTTCCTCTTCGATTGAAACAAAACTGCCACTTGAAAAGTATGAATGACTGTTCCTTTGGTTAGCTTATGTTTAACCGAGCAATTCGTTTCAGATCTAATGATAACCTTCTTTTGTTAATTTACATAGCTCATAGATATAACTCCGAACTCTTGCACATAGATTGCCTAACGGAACCAATACAAAAGTTACACTGCACGTAAATTAAGATAAATGCAATAAATTAAGGAGTTATTGTGCAAACTTTAGTGCAAATTTGTTCTTGGTTTGTTTACGTTTGCGTTTTGCTGGTTTTTCACTGTTGTTGTTATTATTATTATTATTATTATTATTATTATTATTATTATTATTATTATTATTATTATTATTGTTATTATCATTGTTATTGGTATTGTTATTATGTTATAAGAAATGATTTGAATATATTATTCATCCATTTTGTATTCCCTTGCCTCCTGTTATACTGTTGAGGACTGGGGCTTCCTAATCTGGAATAAAGAGGATGAGTGGTCAAATAAATACTAGATTTCATTTAGAAATAGTTTGTTTCCTTCATTGCAGGGCGAATTCAAGCCGACGTACATTTAGTCAGTGATCCTGAGATAAAAGAAATAGCTGAGAAAGGTTAGTTCAATTCGATCATTAGTCATTTTTATTAAATTGTAATATTGGTTGGTAGATATCACATATTGTCTCAATAAAATCTCCCAGTCTGTTATTTGTAATACTACCTTTCCACCTGATTACAAGCGTTATATTAAGACTGGCAAAGTTACTTCATTACGATTGGCTGAAATCAGGTAAATATATTATTCAGTAATTTTTCCATAGATTGCACAACAGTGCAATTTAATGCGTGTTCTTAGCAAAAAAATCGATCAGTTATGTTCCGGATGAAAGCTTGAGCAACAGTGTGTTGTGTTGTTGGACAGGGCGCTTTGCTCTCACATCTCTCCCATCTACCCAGGTGTATAAATTAATTAGCGCTTGAGGGAAGGGAGGGGAACTCTGTTGGGAGTAGAGATACTCCTAGCTGACATCGCTACGGAAACCGGATTATGTTCCTGTGGATTGGACCACTTGGTCCCATGAACACTTAATCTTTTCATGAAATCAAGAAATTACTTTCTTCAACTTTGACTATAATTGATGAACTTGAATACAAGTCTTTGGTTCTTGGATATCATCTTCCCTAAGTTCTTAATCCGTATTCAACTATGCTCGAAGTGCCTTTTCGACACCTAAAAACAAGCTTCCAAAATTTGTTTTGGGCTTCTGGTGGTAAAACGTAGTATACCATGCTCTCCGAGCCCCTCTTCTCCCCTTCGGAGAAAAAAACCTCTTTCAACAGAGGATAGCTAAATACAGTCATGTGGCAATCCCACAGTATTAGATTAACGAGATAACCCTTCATTTATTATCCATGCTTATAGATTATGACAATGCGATGGGGCGGATAATCGCCGTCAATCTTGCACACTGGCGAAAGGCTCAACAGAAGAGAACGAAACAGTCACAGAGCAAACGAGCTTATCAAGAAAATGTCCAGGAAGTAATTGAAACAACTAATGAAGGTACATTAGAGACATACTGTTTTTTGTTACATGTGTTGTGCTGTTCTTTGAAATGAAGCTCTTTCTATAAAGGCCCAAAATTTTGTGACAAGACGTTCTTTAAAAAAAGATCAGAGACAGACGTAATCTCACCAAAACCTCCTGAAATAAGAAACATGACTATGACCATGACCATGACCATGACCATGACCATCACTGTCACAAAAATAAGCTCTATTTTGGTTTTTAGACCATGGGTTCTTTTTTGAGCAAGGAGACATGATACTCGATTGCGAACTCTATGAAGAACTTCATCCCGGAAAAAGCTGTAAGAGGGGTCAATCCAGGACCAAGAGAAATGCTCTCAGAGCTCGTAAACGACTCTGGACATCAAGGATAGTTCCATATAAAATTCCACCCTACATGAGTAAGTACCATACACTGACTGTCCGTCACTAATTTATTAAGTCTAATCAATAAGAACCCGACCACTTCATATACTTCCAGTTAATAAACAGGCAAAACGCTGGAATTAGTACTGAGAAACACAAGTAGTGCCCCACACCACAGCTGCGGACCTCCTTCACCTGTCTTGAATAAAAGTTTAAGGCCTTAGGAGCTGAATACAAGAGAACAAAATTCTGAACTTGAGTAACCCCCCTTCCTCCTCTTCACCACTCGGAGCTTGGGCTTTCCACAAGTTGCACGGCAACTTTTAGGAAACCTCTCATATTTCGAGCAACTTTGTGCATTCTGAGCAATTTCTAATCTTAATCAATTCTGAGAAATTGGAAAAGCTTTTGGTACCCAAATTGTCCTTGCTTCCATCTTTCACAATGTTTTAGTACACAATCTATTTATGAATTTCCAACATTTCTTTTCGTTGTTTTTTGAGGAAAGTCCTTCTCGGAGCAACTAACTAAGGTACAACGTTATTTTTTACAGGCTACATCACATCAAACCTTCACAAAGTTATTCAGACTTTCCATCAAGAAACATGTATAAGATTTGTGCCATACAGGGGACACAAGAATTATATCTACTTTGCCAATGACAAAGGGTAAATTCAAATATTTTTACTGGTCGTACAACATCATGAAGGAACTAGAGAGAAGTTACTTATTTTCAACTGGTGAAGATTATTTATTGATGGAAAAATGATTTAGGCAGAGAGAAAGAGTTCCAGTAAGCCTTTATCGTATGGGAAATATCTTATTTATGAGGGAAATTTACAAACTTACTTTCGCATTAAATTATAAAAATCTAACAATATAGGTCAAGTGCCACGGTGACGCTGACGAGAAATTAAAAACACCTCAACACTACGATTACGCATTTAGGCCGATTATTGAACAGATCTACGCAGTCGCGAGGTAATATGTAAATCCATATTTTTGGAAGGAGCCCTCTGCGGTGCCGTCGTCTGTATTGCGAGCGCTCCCTATAGTCCTGTTGAGGCACGGATAATTCCTTTTATGAAGTGACCAAACATAATAACGATAAGAGAGGAGGTATTAGTAAGAGGGTCTATTTTTGGGGGTCGTACATTCCATAAACCGCCTTATTTTGTTCCTTGGAAACCGCAAACCGCTTTCGTTTTCTTCTAAAAACCGACACCGCCCTACAGGTAGGACGATTATCCTCATAAAATCCTTTGGCGCTGCCCCAAGCTTGTAAGATAAGGCAACACATTTAATTATATCGACATTCGCCACATAGTCCGCCATCTTTCCACCTGCTTTCGTGACCCTTTCGAAGCTTTGAAGCCTGGTCTTATATCAAATCACCTCCCCACCCCTCCCCACACGGCCTGGGACACAGAGGGAAGCCCTGACTGACTTGGTCTAGCCCTAAAAGGCAATCCTTTGTTAAAGAGAGAAGCTTTAAGCAAGATAAAGTACCGGTCAGTCTTCTGAGCCTCTTAACTCTGTTTGAATAACCGCCACAAAAACACGCCAGAAAAATGTGAATGAAACCGCAAACCGGCGCTCAAAATTGGCTTAAACCGCCAAACCGCCAGACTATAATAGACCCTCTAGTAAGTTACCTGTTAACAGAATAATCTCAATGATCTACCCAAGCTTCCGATAACAATTTAGGAAACACCAGCACTGTACTATCACAATTCAATATTTTAATCTTGCTTGTCTTCTTGACTGCTGCCAGGGAAATTGCATTCGTGTTGTTATGTTACCTATTTGATCTGGTGAAAATATTCTTTATCTATGAATTTCTTTGACAATGAACGTTATTTTCTAGGAAAGGATGACGCCGCCAATTTTATTTTAGCTATCAGATAGTTCTCTACATGTATGAACAATTACGATTGCTGGTTTACTGTATAAAAAATTGATATTAATCATTCCAGGTGCTCCTCTAAGATCGGGAAGAAGTACGCTGAGCTTGGAGGTCAAAAAGTTTCCCTTGGGGACGGATGTAATTTCGAGGGGACTATTGCACACGAGCTTCTACACGCTTTAGGTAAGAAAACAATGTCTCCAAAGGTGAAACTGCGTCCTTTTAGTCTAAATAGACATAGATTTTGGTTTACATGTATTTTACTCAGCTTCCTTTAGAAATATTTTACACTGTGTTCTCAAACTCATTAATTATTCATGCAGCTCTTACCCAACCAGAGCATCTTATTCTGGTCAGGTGGATGAGTTTAGAAACCCAATGAAAAACGAGTTGAAAACACGGCCGTGAAAGAAACCCACGTTTGAAACGATTTTAAACACAGATGCCAATTTTCTTAATCTGCATATTCATAAAGCAACAAAAACACGCGACGATAAACAACTTTAGTTAATCACACATTTTACGAAACAGACTTTAAACCTAAATTATTTACTGCTAACGTTGAATGTAACGGTACAGTTGTTAAACTACCCAAAACAGAAAAGCCCATTTTTTTTCTAAATTTAAATCCTCGCTCAATGGTGACGACCTCGTGTTTTGGTTCACTTTCAACCTTGCTGTACACTTCCGACCTAAATTGGCACTGAAGTTAGAAATTTTATCAGACCAAATGCTCACGTTACCTCGGAATAGCGCTGGCCACACACTTTTCCTCTTCTTCGCTAGTTTTAGGAGGTCTAAATCTGCACTCTGCCATTTGCTTTGTGAAGCAACGTGTTCGCTCGGAACTGACAAACAGCTAGGTAACAACGTGACATCAGTTGATAAATATTCAAAAATTGTAACAGTGCAGCAATTAGGTGATAGGATCATGCACATCATGCACATTTCACGTCTCAAATATAATAGTTGAATAGAGAAATCTTATTCAAATGACAATTTAAACTAATTTTCTTTGTTGGAGAAGTAATTTCAAAAACTCGTGCTTCGGGTTTCATCAGCTTTCCACGGCCTCGTGGTTTTTAAATATTTCTCGCGTTTAGAAACCTGATGAAACCCTCGCAATCGTTTTTGAAATATTACAAAACGAGTCTCAAGTGTGGTTTGAAAGTTCTTCGAGTAGACCTTTCATGTCTTTTATGTGTGTTACACATGAAAATACGTGAGTTATAGTAAAGGGCGAAACCTGCAGTGTTAAGAGAACACCCACATGACTCTCGCTAATGTCTGTTTACAAGAGATTATCAAAGTAAGAGAGTGAATCCTCCAAGTGTAGGCCTTACATCCAAAGTAATCCCTCTTAAGTTATTTTTAGACCTTGTGCTCTGTTCTTCCGCGGATATCACTCTCGCGCGTTGCGTAGTGTTTTCGTTTCGGTTCAAAGACAACAAACCCTCCAACACTGTGGGGATGTCTTTGTTATTTTGATAACAAGCAAGGGTGCTTGGACTCTCGGTATGTTTTAATGCATTTTGTTGTTTAATTAAGAGACGGATGTCCCCTACACAAGCAATAACAACTGACTGAACGGCAGCGAAATGTTACACAAACGAGTGCAAAGCAAACACAAGTCCAAACTCAAACGAGCCGACTGAACAAACAGATGTTCGAAAATGCAGGCAGATGATCCTCGCCCAAGTACCAAAGAACAGTTTAAGCAGTATCGGCAACAACACCAAAGACAACGTCGATTAAAAAATGACTTACTTTTCAACCCACGAATCTCGCAAGAATTACGTAAGACAGCGTCAAAATTCGAAAAAGTATAGTTTACGTTCTTTCGAATAGGCAGAATGTGGCTATTTCATGTTTTGTTTTGTGACGTTTTGTAAACAAATGCAAAGAAATTGACAAAAGAATTATAACACACGCTTACATAGCCATTGTACTCGTTGCCGTTAAAGTTTGCTTAATCAAACTCCCTAAAAGCGAATAACGTTCAAAGTAAGGCATTTTCACGTGATGTTGTTAAAATCTGGAATGGGATACCAACTACATGTAGACTCAAAAACGTATCCCAGAAGTTGTTTTAAGGAAACTATTAGAACAAAACTAATTGAAATTCTAGAAACTGAAAACTCTTATGCCGATATAGTTACCTCATTTAACAAGATGGAAAATTAAATTTCCAACTGAAGTTAAGTATAGCCTGTAGTTTTCCTCTTTACATATTTTTCTTTTCATCTAGATTGCTTTTTGTTTATCCTTTTCTTCTAAATAGCCCATTTCACGGTTAATTTTTCTCATTTGCATTACAATGTAATCCAACGTGGATGCGAGGCAATTTCGGGCAAAAACTGCAAAATAGCCCGAAATTGCCTCACATACATGCTAGAATTCATTGTAATGCAAATGAGAAAAGCTAACCGTGAAAAGGGCTATTCTTCTGCCTTCTAGATATTTGGAAGCACAAAGAGTAATGTTAACATGTTGTTGTTGTTGTATGTAACAATTATATATTAGTGTCTAAATAATTCCGTGTACAGTCTGGCTTGCACGATTAGCTTCTCGCTATTTGCAAGCCAGCCCAGTATCAACTTAAACTATTAGCTGTAAATAAATAAAACTTGAGCGGCCAGATAATGAACAGCCAAACGAGCACAAAACAAACAAAAGCCGAGCCGAACAAAAAGACGGCTGAGAGCGCAGAAAGCTTTTCTGCTATGAAACGAAATCAAAACATATATAATGAGGTTCAAGCCAATTGGTCTCGAGTAACATCCGCGGAAGAACTGGGTTCTATGTCTAAAAATAACTTACAATTACCTTTGGGAATCACTCTCTTACGTTGATAATCTCTTGAACCTTATTACAGCTGTCCGCTCAAAACGGGTTAGTTCAGTTGCCAAAACATTTACCAAAAAAAACTTTGACTCTTACCAAAGCCATTGTAGGTCCGTTCACTGGGGAGTCCTCTCAATATTTCAGGTTCCACTATATAAAGAAACCGATAAAGAAATCGACATCCTTATCGTTATGATTAACCGTTAATGTGCGCTAAACAAACCCTCAGTAAAATTGGTTTCTTTATTTTACATTCGTCTTCCATTTTCTTGTCACTCATGGTCTTACTTTAACATACCAGTAATGCCATTGATGTCTCCGACGTTGATCTATTCTTCTTCCAGGATTTTTCCATGAACAAGCTAGAGATGATAGAGATAGATTTGTAGAAGTTAAGTGGGAAAACATTCTTGATGGTGAGTCAGTGGGTTTGCCTCAGATTTTCATGTAGGCTATCAGATAATCATCTTTTCATGGGTCAGTCATGATCGCTTTGACGGGGAGGGAATTAATCTGGATTCCTCCAAACGTATGGATGAACTATAAGAATTATGTGTTGGGTATTGCCGGTAAAGAAAGAGTCATTAAGTAACTCATTACTTTATTGACATCTAGGAGATATGTCCTCCCATGCTAAAACCTTTCAGGCTCTCAGTTTTTTTTTGTCAAACGTAAGACAATCTAAACGCGACCTGGACATCTACAGATCTATATGTAGTAATCATAATGCAAGATTACAACAGAGAATCATTACCTTTTTTTACAGGATTTTCAGATCAGTTTGACAAGTATAGCTACAGAACTATTGATAAGATTGGAAAAGACTACGATTTCAGATCCATCATGCACTATGATAGAAAAGCCTTTACCAAGAATGGACTGGACACTATTACTAGAATCGACAAGCCAAACGAGAACTTTGGAATGCCCCAGAAAACGATGAGTCCTCAGGATATTGCTGAGCTAAACGCCTTATACAACTGCCAAAGTACGTGATGCATAGAACACATTTTAAATCAGTAAACGGCTGTTGTGTAGCTTCTGATATTTTGATAGGTACACACAAGAGATTACTTGATAATTTCCCGAGAGGCCCTATAAATTATGTAAAACAAAACAAGGTCGCATGCTTACGAGTGTAACTATAATTAACATTCCCCCTCATCTTCTTTCCGTTTGAATGGCTTATTGAAAGGCTGTTCTGCGAGTCAGGAAAGAGACAGCAAACAGTTAATCTGAGAAAGGTTCCAAAGAAGGATGTATTTAAACAAAATTGGAGAAATAATTTAAACTAACACCACTTATCTACTTAAGAACCCCCAAAAAATTATCTTAGAAAATCTGGTCTTGGAGCATTGACTCTACGATATTCTACTGCTCTTAAAAATAGACTCAGTTGTCGCTTTTCCTCGACCTTCCTTTATTTACCTTCCTTTATACTCTACAGCAAAAAACTACGGCTGGACTCAATGGTCGCAGTTCACTCCATGTGATGAAGACTGCAGTAAAGAACGCCAGCGATATTGCTACAATTCAGGAAACGTCAGGGCGTGTGGTGGTAATGTAAACGTGTATGGTATTGAAACACAGACGGTGAAATGCGGCAGGAACGAGTGCCCAGGTGACAATTTCCGCTATAATTATTATCATAACAAAACCAATAATTGCTGTTTATAAACTAAATCGTGACTTGCCCTTCTTTTCACGGCATAACCTGCTGGACTGTGATGGCAAGTATTGGCGTGCTGGAATTACAATATAGAACCAGATCTACTCGAAATAAGCACATGTACAAATATGAGAAATTGAAAGCTTTCACGACACTTTTCAAAGGCTTTCTTCACGAAACACAGTATTCCCGCTGTGAATTTTGTTATTCGCGAAGAGCGAGTAGACGATTAGCAAGCTATACCGCCATTCTCATCCCCAGTTTCCACGTTTTCCTCCGGGAGCGAATGGAACCATGACCTCAGTTGTGACCAGGAGAGAACACGGCTTGCATTTTAAGACTCGAGCTTTTCTAATGAAGTCCAAATAGTGAACATTAAAGTAATGCAGACTAAGTCAATACACCGTGAAGAGAGACGGTACATGGCTTTGATGGCTTCAAAGTGCGCGTGGTTCAGTCATAACCGCTTTGGGAGAGGGAATTAATCTGGATTCCTCCAAACGTATGGATAAAGTATGTGTTGAAACGTTAAGTAAAAGTCCTTCCGTGCCGAAACCTTTCAGGCTCTCAGACGGTTTTTTGTGACAATCGTAGACCAAGTAATAAAAATTAAAGCAATGCAGGCTAAGTCAAAACTCAAGAGAGATGGCTTTGATAGATTCAAAGTGCGCGTGGGTCAGTCATAATCGCTTTGGGGAAGGGAACAGTACATGGCTTTGATGGCTGCAGATGTTGTTACTCTTTGGTTTTTGTGGAAACCTCATCGTGTATATATTTCATTTGCAACAGTCAGGATAGACGGACATTGGGGTCGTTGGTCAGACTGGACATACTGCAATGTTCAATGTGATGACGGTAAAAGAACACGATTCAGGAAGTGCGATAACCCTACGCCAAAACATGGTGGGAAATACTGTGTCGGAGACTCCGAGGAAGACGACGTCTGTACGACGAGGAGATGTACACTTGGTGAGAAATTGTGGTTTTAACTTAGGTAGTCTTCGAAAAAATAAATCCTTAGAGGTAATTCTGTTTTTGGGCATTCCCGGGGCCACACACTCACAGTCATATCTGGGATGACCAATAAAAGACAACTTGACAACAGACACCAAAAGACATCACCAACAAGAAATCAGATCAATCCGATCTCTTTCACTCCAAGTCTGTGCAAACACATTTGCTATGTTGCATTAATTTTGTTTATACTAAATACATTTCTGCAGGATATGACGACACTGATTTCGACAGTAAAGGGTTGGGAATGTGGGAAAATGCTGGGAAAATACAGTGGCGCCGAAAACAGTTCTTTACCCAGACAGCTGATACTGGACCTAGTCGAGACCACACTACCGGCAAAGGTTTATTTTAACATTTTACTGTAGATACATGCTATCTGCAACAGAATATATGAAATTCATGACTAACGATATAAGTAGAAGTAAAATCATCAATGTTTTAAATCCACAACTTAAATACTTGAGGCGTGCAGTCTTGAAGGGGATTAGAACCCACGGTCCTGCGATACCGTTCCTAAGGAGTTTAATACGGTGAGGCTCCGCACCGGGGTACCGCCCCTTACCCTTTTATATACCATTTTGGCAGAAAAGGTACCAGTTTTATAGACCTTTTTGAGAAAATGGTACCCCTTTCACATACATACTTTAGAACACTGCAGCCCCTTTATAAGCCCTTGTAATGTAGTTAATGAGCCACGAAGGGTATTCAAGCTACATGTATACTACAGAACACAGACGGCAAGGTGAAGAAGAAAATAAAAAAGAAAACTTCGTGACTCGTTGACTGAAGACCACACGCGGAAAGAGTGTAATAAGAACCCAACGAGTTTAATCTGTAACTGTTGTAACTCCGTCTTATGGATAAATCGCTGAGTAATAAAGGACGTCTTGTTGTCACTTTCATGTAGTGCTCAATAAATGAACTAAAACCCTTTAGTGGGTCTATTCGGAATATTTTGATTGAAGGCCCTTTTAAATACCTAAATGACCGATTTCCCTACCCTTTTATAAACCTTGTGAAATCCTTACCCTTTTATATACCTAAAGCCTGAAAAAGGTACCCGTTTCGGGCGAAGCCTCCCCGTATAGGCTATTATAGAAAGTACCCCCTCTCCCTCCGGGATACCGTTGCAACAGTCGAAGGTTGAAGTTTAACATCCTTTTCATACAAGGGAAAGGAGTTTCGAAGGAATTAACATGGTGCATCGTCTTAGAGATGAATTTTATCACCTTAATTTGTCGTCAGTAATGACTTTATCTGACTAACCACTATAGAAACTTGCCACAGCGGGTTGTCATTGACCAAACACTGTTGACACTCGTTACATTATTATCACCTTAGCTCAGTGGTTAAACTAAAGTGACTAACCGGTATCTGGCATTGATTCGAATGCCTCGCCGAGATCTTTCACGAGTTTGACAACTTAAAACTTCACAACCAAACTGGCCAATCAGCCTCAAAGGACCAGATCAGACTTATAACACCATCTACTCGTTAACACACTTTTTCTAACTAACTATATAATTTACGCTCAGGTTGACATTCACTGAAAAAAAAATACACACCTTGTAAGAACAACCTTTAACTGTACGGTTACTCTAGATGAACTAATGCCACGGGTAGTGTCGAAGTCATTATAACAGACAGATGGAACTGTGAAAAAATAATGGTTAAAAATGTTGCTAGATGTGCCAAAATTCGAGTAAATGTCCAAACGTTTCGGGACTGTGCCCTTCATCAGCGAAATGTTCATCAGTGGAACATTCCACTGATGAAGGGCACAGTCCCGAAACGTTTGGACATTTACTCGAATTTTGGCACTTCTAGCAACATTTTTAACCATTATTTTTTATTCTAATAACAAGTGCCACGCAGCATACGAAGTTTTTAACTTCTTTCATTAGATGGAACTGTAACCAATATACCTATTACCGCTCGAGGAGAGGGAGCTGAAAACTTTAATCTTAATGATAAATCTGGAAAGATCGAGGGTGTTTTACTGAATTGAAGTTATTTCTACATTCAAATCTCTCCAGGGTTTTATCTATACGTGGAGTCCTCTGCACCCGCCCGAGCTGGGAGTCGCGCTATTCTTGAGAGCCGCGGTTGGTTGACTGCCCCTAGAGGCGGTCAGTGCATGAAGTTCTTTTACAGCATGTATGGTAAAACGATGGGCTCACTTTCAGTAGTGCTGCAGCAACGTTGGGGAAAAGCTTTAACTATTTTTAGCCGGTCGGGAAACCAAGGTGTTCATTGGATTGGGGCCAAAGTCAGCCTAGATGTTCCAGAAGGAACCAAGTTTCAGGTAATGCGAGCAAAGAAGCCAACAAATCGGTAACACTTGATTTTTGAATAAAAAGTTAACTACTAAATTTTGGATTCATGGCTGCTTTCCGTAACACCTTCAGTTTACGCAGTGGAAGCGTTTGTGTGTTAATTACCTTTCTTTTGTTCGTATAACAGATCAAAATCATTGCCCAGATAGGCCAGCCAGGATACTCCGACTTTGCTATTGACGACGTATACATCGATCCCGGACTTTGTTGTAAGTTTTGACGACGGCAGTGTGTGAAAATTTTGTTATGAGCGCACGAGCTCGCGTTGCGTATGAGTTGGCTATGATCATCACT
>JAHPZR010008474.1:37500-40000 GCA_019787425.1 Platygyra sinensis
AGCGCAAACAAAATCCCAAGAGAAAGCCTCTGAAACCACGCCAGTACAAAAAACATATATTGTAATCGATAGATATACTATATTTAACTGAGCTAAGTTAAGTGATTATATCTGATGATTTGATTGGGAGTATACATAACTAATGACTGTGGCTCCACGAGTTTCCTGATAAATTCAAGAGTTTTCTATTCACAAATTGTTTTCATAAGAAAAGCGTTCAGTTCCCACAGGATTGGTTTGGGACACCAATATGGCTACCGCTACGTCATGTTAAAACATTACATACCTAATTGTCGTAATATTGAAAAGCGAAAAACACAACAACAAAAAAAAAAACAGGTAACTAGAGGGCCTAGGATTAAAAAAAGGAAATTGTGGGAAAACTTCATGGTATTGAACGCTTAAAATAAACCAGCTCCATCAATTGGTTAATCGTGATGCTTGTCGTTGGCTTTGCAACTTATTGTCTCAAAATGCAATAGAGCGGCTTCTAACTGAGTGTCGAACGTAGTCAGACAATTACTTTGGTTTTAGTTTTGGTTTTATGCTACTGTTTGATATCGGCTAAGTAGTCTTATTAGTAAGTAACTGGTTTGGTTTTGGTTTTACAACACTTAATTTAAAATCGCTCTAACACCAAGACTAAAGTTAGCACTCTGTCCAATCACAAAGGAGACATAATCTAATGAACCAATCACAACTCGACGTAATTACATGTCGTTGAAACGAAGCGGGGGAAAACGTCTACGAGAGAGTCATGATTGGTTTTGGTTTTACTTCTGATTGGATGAAAAAAGAGGTGCGAGGTTTTAAAGTGAATCGTGTAGCTTAGTTAAAGAAAAACCAATCGCTTTTGGGCGTTCTGTCCTGACCTGATTGGGTAAGAACCGTTGTCGTACGTATTGTGATCTCTTCATCTCTCTGTTACACAGAATCACCGATGTGCGAGGATAACGACGTATTACAGTGTCCGATTTGGAAAACAAACGGCCAGTGTTCGAAGAATCCATCCTATATGTCCACGAATTGTGCTCTGAGCTGCGGAATATGTGGTAATCTGAACTCACCATAACTCGCACAAAGAAACGTTCAGTTAATCTTCTAATATAACCTATTTCGTGTTTTATTTTCCAGCATTCTGCCTGATCCATACAATAGCACCACCTTAATAATAACCTCAGTTTGGTTTTTCGGTAGATCTTTCTAGACTACCAAAGGGTTTGACTGAGGCAAATGCACACCTTGCTTTGTTTATGTGCACATTCACATTCGTCGTTTGTGGGACGTTGGACAACTGCAGTGGAGTGTGGGATTGCCTGTCCGAAAGGAGGCGTAATGGAGCTAAAGTCCCGGGGTGGCTTCGGTTGATGTGAAGGTCCGACAGGAACCTTTGAGCAAACTGGCAAACATGGGCCCTCAAAGACTTCAGTTAGCTTGTCAGTCCCTCCCCGGAAACCAACGCAGTATATTTGCATTAGAAGGGTGCAGGCGGAGAGTAGTCAAACTGCTATTTGACGAGAAAATCATGATTAGAAGCCAAAGCTGCGACTATTGTCCATTTTGTGCTTAACTCTGTTGTGATTATTACTAAAACGATAATGACTATTGGATCTAGAAGCCACATTGACATACGAGTTCCTGGAAATCTGGTGGATTTGTGAGCAATTATTTCCTCTTCACAGTATTGTGATCTCAGCGAATTACTACAATACGCTAAATCAGAAAAAGGAAAGAAATACATGTAAACGATTTATCTAACTTGTTCTGATTTGCGTGCGCAGTTTGCAGTCTTGGCGCTTTGTTGTCGGAAACAAATTGTACGTTTTCTCATTCAATGAAAAGAAACTAAAACGCTGTTTTCTTCTCCTCAAGTATGCAATAGTTTGTTATCTTTTTTCTAATTCTAGGACGTGATAGCTGATTTGGCCTGAGACTTCATCAGCTTTTTCATCCCATGCAATAATCTTGAAACGATAATATAATTGTTAAATACCTTCTGTTAAAGAAGTGTTCGGTGATATGTTATGAAGAAAAACAAAGAATTATTTGGTAAAAGGAAAAAAGAGAATCTTTTATAATCACTTATGCCACAAATACTTTCATAATCACTAATGCAGCGAATTCTTAAATTAATTTACACGGCACACTTCTATTTTTTCAGTATGTAAGGACAATTGGCTGAAATGTCCAGAATGGGCGGGCAAAGAAGAATGTATCAAAAACAAGGACTGGATGTTGAAAAACTGTCAGAAAAGCTGTCATGTTTGTGGTAAGTTTTTGTTCTTGCAGGTACTACACAGTCAAGACATTTATTTACAAAATTTTAACTTCTTTCTTTCCTCCTCCTTCTTTCCGTCTCTATTACTTTCCTTTCGCTCTCTCGCTTTCCCTTCTCGCTTCCTTCTTTCTTCTCTCTCTCCTTCTCACATCTCTTTTCTTCCTTCTCTCGCGTAGCATGAGTAAAAATCTTCGCCCACATAATTTTTCCAGTTTCCAAATG
>JAHPZR010008474.1:52500-71915 GCA_019787425.1 Platygyra sinensis
TGTGTGCGAGCTTTCTGGAGCTATCTCAGTGACGCTGCTCACTTCCAAGACGAGAGTTTCCCCTCAGAAGCCACAGACGATACCGCGATTGGAACTCATGTCCGGCAGAATTCTATCGACGCTCATGAGTACAGTTAAAGAAGCCCTCGAGGGGGAGGTACACATAGCGAGCACACAACTGTGGCTGGACAGCAAAACGGCGCTATGGTGGATAGCAAACAACGGCGAATGGAAGCAGTTTGTTCGTCACAGAGTCAATGAAATTCTGAAGGTCACGAAGAAGGATGAGTGGGGACATTGTCCGGGGGAGGAGAACCCAGCGGACATAGGTTCGAGAGGTGAACAGGCATCCAAGCTGAAAGAAAACGTCTTGTGGTGGAACGGTCCACCGTGGTTGACTGGACCAAGGACTGGATGGCCAAGCATGGAGATCAACGAGACTCCACAGAGTAACGAAGAGATGAAGAAAGTGACTGTCACGGTAGCTGGCGTGACAAGAAAACGTGGAGTCACAGATGTGATTGATATCAACAAGTTTAGTACCTTTGATCGGTTGTTGAAGGTTACGGCCTGGGTGAAGCGTTTTCTGTTCAATTTTGTGTGTACCAGAAGGGGTGTGCAAGGGAGAGCGGGTATGTTGCAAAGAAGAGAAATGCACGAAGCAGAGCGAATATGGATCGGAACCGCGCAAGCGGAATTAAAGGGCAGTAAAAGCTATGATGACCTTGTCCGACAATTGAAACTAGAGAACCGTGACGGAATCTTGAAATGTATTGGCAGATTGGAAAATTCGGATCTGGACCTGGAATCGCAGGAACCAATCATTCTGCCCAGAAATCACAGGATGACCAAGTTGATTATCGAAGAATGCCATAGAAGAACGAAACACGGAGGAGTGCGAACGACGTTGGGAGAGTTGAGGTCAAGGTTTTGGGTTCCAAAGGGTAGACAAGTTGTAAAGAAGGTGTTAAGAGAATGCGTGACGTGTAAAAGACAGCAAGGAAAACCCTTTGGAGCGCCACCTGTAGCAGCATTGCCAGAATTCAGGGTCAGGGAGGCCGCACCATTTTCGAAGGTAGGAGTAGATTTCGCTGGTCCAGTGTATGTGAAGTCTACAGATGGCGAAATGGTGAAATCTTATATAGCGTTGTTTACTTGTTGCGTGACACGGGCTGTGCATCTGGACCTGGTGGCAGACTTAACAGCGCCGACCTTTTTGCGTTGTTTACGAAAGTTTACGGCCAGGCGGGGCACACCATCGTTGATAGTTTCGGACAACGCGAAGACGTTCAAGGCGTCGGAGAAGATTTTGAGGCGAATCTGTGACAACGAAGAGGTAAGGGCGCATTTGGAGACAAACCGGATAGACTGGAGGTTCAATTTAGAGCGGGCGCCATGGTGGGGAGGATTCTTTGAGCGATTGATAGGAACTACGAAACGTTGTCTTAGGAAGGTCCTTGGAAACGCAAAGCTTAACGCGGACGAAATGATAACAGTCTTAACTGAATTGGAAGCCACCATGAATTCACGTCCCCTGACGTACGAATATGATGAAGTTGGGGCGGAAATGTTGACACCATCGCATCTCATCTATGGACGGCGCTTAATTAACTTACCAGAGGAGGTACGAGATGACGAGGAAGAAAATGAACGTGGGTTCCTAAAGAGGTTCAGATACCTTGCTAAGTTAAGAATCCATTTCTGGAATCGGTGGCGCAAAGAGTATTTGGTGGATTTGAGAGAGCATCATCGTGGCAACAAGGAAGGCAAGCATGACAAGGTAAGTGTTGGAGAATTAGTGTTGGTTCACGAAGACAATGTTAAGAGAAGTAACTGGAAATTGGCGAAGGTGGAGGAGTTGATTGTGGGCAAAGATGGACAGGTAAGAGGTGCCAGACTGAAAGTAATCACGAAGGGAAAACCTGTTTTTATGAACAGGGCAGTTCAAAAGTTGTTTCCCCTGGAGGTTAGTTGTGTCACGGGGGGAACTCAGGGAAATGTAGGAACCGGGGAAAATGGCAATCAGGGTAGGGTTAGAAATACTCCAAGGCGAGCGGCAGCACTGGATTCGTGTTGGCGTACGCGAGCCATGATTAATCACTAGTTGTTTGCTCGGTGTATTTTGTAGCGCGATCGTACTTTTTGGACTTGTGTACTGTGTTTGACCCTGATTGGTCAAAGGGGGGAGTGTGTCTAAGAATAATTATTGTAAATCAATCCGTGTTGACATTAGATTGTATCTTGATTTTGTATTCTGAAACTTAATGGATCTATAGTGTAATTTGATTGACATAAGTGTCAAAATAGTCTACCATTGTATTGGAAAAGATAAATTTGTAAAATCGAAGCTCATGTATCAGTCGATACGAAAGGTTCGGAGTTGTTAGAGACTGTGAAATGTAAACAGCATATGATGGAGAACGAAATAAAGAATTGTTGAAAGGAGAAAGATACAGTCCTCTTATTGAGTCGAACCAGTGCCGGGATTTCCCGAACAGTATGAACTAATCGTTATATATTGCATTTCCATTGGTTCTAGACCGCGTGTAGTCTCTGTTTGCTCGAAAAACATTGGGGAAGAACGAAAAAGAAGTAAGCTTGATATCTCGAAACTATGTTTATCTTCAAAATTGAAAATCTGAGTTTCTCTTGAGATTTGTATCCAACTAGTACAAGAAAGATGAGGCAACACCAAAACTTCGATCCACACAGCATGAAAAGACAGCTTTACTGCGGTGTAAAGCTAGCGTAAAGCTGTCGTAAATTTGTAATTTAAACAGCTTTACGCGCCCTCTACATTTTTTAAAGCTGAACTTTACACTAACTTTACGCCTATGTTTAAAGTTAAATTAAAGAGACTAAAACTTTTAAGCCAACTTTACGTTTGGCTTAAATTCCTTCGATCTCAGATTTACGCCAAATCTTATACTTGCTGTAAAGTTGGTCAAAGCCAGATTTATGCTCCTTTAAGCGGGATTAAGGTATAGATATACTTAACGTCAAATACTTACTATTGGCCTAAAGATTGCTTAAAGATGTAATTCATTCGAATTTACATTCTATAAGCTAGTTTTATTTTGAAAAGGCCTTGTGTGTACAATAATATTATTATTGGAGCATCACAATGGCGGATCTACTGGATATACATCAAATTTTCGAAACTCGGTGCTTGAAGGAAATGTATCTCAAGTTGTGGTAATTAATAATGAGCTGCCCAATCCAATTCAATTGAACACCGAAACACTATCAGTTTTTAATGAATTTGTCGCACTCGAAACCCCACCTCGGTTTTAGGAAGCTAGTGACACTGTAAAAGAGGTGATACAAATCTCACTTTTAAAGAGAGGAATGCCTCACCCCATCCCCATCCAACTCATAGACTGCATTTCTCAAACAAATGCGCAATTGAGCGTTAAAGTTAAAGCAAAAAAGATTATTCGTTAAAGAGGAAACGAAGGACTGCATTAAGTCCAATGGCGTGCAATTAATGCAATACCTATGTTATAAGAAGAAAAGAAAAGCGTGAAGTTATTCGACAGCTTTACTCTTTGACGTTCAGTGACGTAAATGTCGTGAATAAAACCCTTACATATCTTTAAAAATTACATTCGTGGCAAAAACTTGGTCGACAACCTTAACGCAAACGCAAAATGACATTTACCTGCACTACGTGAATGCAGCTTTACAAAAACTTTAAGAAGATTAAATTCATGGCGTAAAGTTGACCAATAATCTTTACACTATCTTTATATTACATTTAAGCGCGGGGGCGTAAATTTAACCTTTATAAATCTTTAAAGAAATTTAATTCATGTCGTAAAGCTGGTAAAAAACCTTTACGTCAACTTTACATTACCTTTACGAGTGGAAGCGTAAATGTAACATTTATAAACCTTTAAGGTGATTTAAATCACAGCGTAAAGTTGGTCAAAGAACTTTAAGCAGATTTAAGCTATCTTTTATTTTTCGTAAATCTCTGTTTTCATGCTGTGCCATTTGAGAATTTTATTTTGGAGCAGCAAATAATACCTTGTTCATCAATGTACGCAACAGAAATTTGTAAAGTGATTTTAAAAATCAGCCTCAGGACAGATTCTCTAGTTTAGGCCTTGAAAATTCTGTTTTGACTAGAAATTGGTTGATGTTTTTATGGTAAAGTACATTTTATTCTTTCAAACAACATCAGAGAAGTTTAGTTGGTTCTCTCATTGGGGTACAACCACCGCAATGTTTTCCGCAGAATCTCATCATGTACCAGGGATTATTGTGGCACTCTCCTCGCTCGGCCCACGCAGCGCAGTCTCTATTTTTGTCAGTGCACCCTGAAAAAAAATGCCATCGTAAGCAATTGACCATTTCCGAGTTCCCTTGTGCCTCTGTTTCAAAGCGAGTCTTAGTGCGAAACCATTGTTATGAAAATGATTTTGATTTGCATGAAAATGAAAGTGCATGCAGAACTCATTTTCATGTAAAAGGTCTCGGACTTAGACTGGTATTGAAACAGAGGCACAAAAGAACTCGGAAATGGCCTATTTATTATATACTATCTTAGGGACCAGTCATTATTTATCGCCGCCGGGGTGGGGGAGGGGGACGGAGGATTTTAGGAGATCTTCGCATTTAAGGATCACAGAAGGGGGCATCAGTCCAAACTGATAGCTTAAAAAGTGGGGTCACTCAATGTCGCATGCCCATACAGACTTGGTGGACGGCTACTTGGCATTCTAGCTAAAAAGAATGCCAAGTGCTAGGGATGGTTAGCTGTTGGAATGCCAACTAACATCAGTCACAGGGTCCTGAGTAGAACGGCGGAATTCTAATCGCTGTGAAATAAATTGTGGCCACATGTTCCGGTCATTAAAATTTGTACACATATTATGATATATTAAGACTTACAGACTGAGACGTTTCGAGAAGAAAATAATATTCAAAAAGGTGAAAAAGCGCTACTTGCTACATTTTATGTTATCCTGATCCCTGAACCCTGATCAGATGTCGGGAAGACACCGATCAAGAGACTGCACCGTGATGGCTTCATTAATCTGTAAGTCAGCATCATAGTTGAAAATATTAAGTTCATGTGACCGTCAAAAGCACCAAATATAAACGTCCAAAGGCTGATGTGTGTGCGAAGATTTTGAGGGGGATCACGGAATTTTTCAAAGATTATAGCTATGAAAGGGATTCTTAAATAAAGATGAAATTTTAGGAGTGATCACGTAAATTTACTGTCTCTAGCCGAAAATCCTCTCCAGGCGATAAATAATGATCGTTCCCTAACTAGAATGTTTAAGATACAATTTATTCTCACGCGTACATGTATGTATATCGACAGTTGAAAGTCAAGCGGACAATTGGCGGGTAAGGAGACAGTCATTTGCAATATATAGCCACAGTAGTCTAGCCAACCATCTAGCCTGTACAAGACGTCTAGAAAGTATATTTAGGGCGCCATTATATAAATTTAGCCATCCTGAGGTTGGGTTTTGTTAGCGTCGCTCGATTAATGTAAACAACTAAGGCTAGACTAACCACATATAGATTTACCACATTCTTCAACTTTACAGCTCTTTTTGCAGTTTTTAAGCATCCATCTCGAATTGTTTTGACACTCTCCCTCTTCTGCCCAAAAGGGGCATTGTTCTGGATCAGAATCGGTGCATTTATGTTTCAGATCATGATCTGAAAAGACTAAACAAACAAAGGGGACAAGCTTTATAATTCTACAAGCTCTTAATATAGATCACTTTTAGCACGAATGTACTGATTTGTATTTAACTAACCAAAACAATATTTTAAAAGTAGGCTTACCTTCACATCGTCTGCCACTGTAACCTTCAGGACACTGACACTGATAACCCTTCGGGGTATTGTAGCACCGGCCGTTATTTTCACACGGTGATGGAAAGCATGGCGAGCTTGTTCTTTTCAGGACTGATGGACCTTTACAGCACAAGTAAGTGAACAACAGCTTTAAGATGGATGTCCATCCGCGATTCTCTCACATAGATATTATTTTTTAAAGCTATATAACTTGCAAATGATAAATATTACAAAAAAAACATGAAACACATTCAAATAAAAAGGGTACAAATTAACAACAACAAAAAACTAGTCATCCTTAATTAATAATATGACCTTTAACAGTTTAACCCTGGTTCAATGATGCCGATTATTACGAACCAATCAAATTTACCTTCTTAATAAGGACAAAAGGCTCTCGCGTGGATATGTCATGTGTTCGGGCGGACTACACGCGCCACGGTTCATATTTGCCTAGTTCCTAGGCCTTAATATTTCACCCCAGTCAATCGTTTTGGGTCACGTGGTCCGGGGCAAAAGGTGTGGCCTAGAAAAAAAACCCGAAAATTGAGACAATTTTTGACTGAGCCGATTTCGTACCGTGGAAGGGGTTTCTCTGGGTATTTCTGGGACGGTGACTGCTAAAGAAAAGTAATTTAAACTCTTCGCTTTTGTTTTAATGTTTACGGGTCGAGTTGAATAGCTCATTTGGATCCATATCGACATTATCGAGTCAGAAGTATCGCCTCTTTCAAACAACAGGCGAATACTGATTATTCAAAATTAGATGATCAGAGTTTCAATTACATGAAACCGTACCCCTTGATCAACAGAATAAAGATATACCAATTTTCGGGTTCAAGACAAAGCTATAGTAGCTTTCCAACTAAAATTTTACCGCTATGCAATAAACAAGAATTCGCTCGCAAAGCTATACGTACGTATCTGTACAAACCACGTATTCAAAAGCTTATTTACTAAACAACGATGTAATACAGCAATCTTTTCTAGTATTCTCTTTGACATACATCTAAGGAGACGAACTGAACAACAGGTCAAGTCGTCCTGGCCTTGAACGTTGCAATTTGCAGTCAGATCACAAGGCAGCGACGTAATCATTACTGATTTCATCATGACAAGCGCTACTAAAACTGAACTCCGTGAAACACGCAGATAAAAGAAGCTTTTATGACAGGCATAATGATAGTTTCAACTGTAAGTTCTAAGGAAGTTGCTCTTCTGTACCAAACTGCAGCAAAGAGCTAGATATGTAAGTGGTCGCACGACCAGAAGCTCCCAATTTCTGCATAGAACTCATCTCGTAATTTTAAGCATAAACTTAGAGCCAAACTATTTGCTGATCAGTTTCTATCTTCTAGATCTTAGTATGTTGCTCAGTTGTAATTCTAGCGAATATTTATTAACATTTAACTTCTTTGATTTTTGTATAAAACATTTTTAGAATTGTAACTTTGTAATTATTAGACCATTGTCACTGAAAAGCCCTCTTATAGAGTGTCAAAAAACTTTGTATTGTATTGTAACTCGCTAAAAGATACAGTTTCCAAGTTTCCAATTCCATTCCTACGAGTTGTAAAAAGTAGCATCTTCTCCAACTGTGTTATTTGGTGAGAATGATTGAAGTTGTCCGGATAACAAAAAAGTCGATCAAGTAAATAAGCCTCTTCGGTTTCCTGCTCTACGTAAAAATTTACGAAAGACTGTATAAATATAAGTCGCTGAAGTTAGCAATACTCAACAATAAGCATTCTGCTGCTGATCCAAACGCAGATGAGCAGTCCCTCATTAGGCTAGGGAGTTTAAGCAATTCCCTACGGCTGGAACTAGTACGGCTACTGGAAGTAAACTTCCCCCAAAACGAGACGCGAAATCTGACCACGTGAGTTTGAATGTTTTGCCATAGTGGCTACTACGTTGGGCTTATTTCGCTTCTCTGGCCCTTTTCAACGGAAATCTCGGCATTTTAAGAATTCAATTTAAAGTCAATTTAAGTCAAAGGTTGTGTCAAGGTTGCTCCTCACAAGGTTGTAAATTACAGTAACTTTTGGCAAAGGTGCTGGAAGTGAGCCGAATATCCCTATTGAGCACGAAGTTGTTTTTCTTCGTTAAGTTTGCTTTGAGGGTTTAGTGAAGATGTTTTATATCTGGATAACTGTGCGATGCAATTCATCCATTTTAATTAGACTACATGATAAGCGCGATACTATTTAATTTGTTTTTTGTTAGGCCTCATCAGCATGGCATCGCCGTTGGGCAGACTACATATAGGGCTTTTAGTCTTATTGCTGCCCGACGGCTATGCCATGCTGATAAGGCTTAACAAGGCCGAAACAGCTGTCCATGGCTGCCACTGCCCGCCGGGGTGATATAGCTGTGCGCATGCGTTAGGTACTGGCCAGACCTTGGGTTGGTGTTCGAGTGTGTTACTTGCTTTTATTGCTGTTACCCAAATAACAGCTCTTACCGCAGGTAGAAGTGGTTTGACATGCAAACGAGGCGAAAGCGTCAATTCTGCTTTGTATTGGCCCTTTAGCCTCGTTTGTGTACATATCTAAACAAAGTAATATTTGACAGCTGGTTCAACTCCAATAGACCTTTCCCGCATTCCACTTCAGTGCGAAAGAACAATAGCACCAGAGCGAGGTTGGGGTGGACATTATCATACATTTACTGTATATTTGTCCACCCCAACCTCGACTCGGTGCCATTGTTTGCTTGAATGCGGGAAAGGTCTATAACAGCTATTTTTTTTTTCAGTTTCTGAAAAAATTGTGGCCGTTAATAAACATATTTAAAGACATTTGAATATACGAGATTCGTTTTCATGCTAACAAAGAGTATCACAAATTTATTGCCTGATACGCTTCCTCCCCAGTTCTCCCAGCAGACGAAAGCGATTTTTCCTTAAGCCACCGCTCTATAAAACACATATGACGTCCAATTCACTGTTACTCTAAATACGACGAGCGGAACATATTGGGCTCTCAATACCTAGTTACTTCAACCATGGCAATGCACCATGCTGGAGACCATGTAGATTCCGTGAACAATTACAATTTTGATAGCATTCATGCTGTGGTAAAAAAAGAAATATCACAATATAGATATAAAATAGTCATCGCGCTTGAAAAATATGACAAATTTATTTCAGGTTCTTTTCAAAATCAATGTACGACGTTAAAAATTGGCGCACAAAGGCGGCGGCAGTAGAATAAGACATGCCAGTAAAATAAGACATATGAGCAATGAAATTGCTTCATGCTTACTTACCGTTTGCATGAACTTGAAATTGTCCCACAATGGCGAACACAACAACGATGATATAACTATTCATGTCGGTCGACCAGTACTATTAGAGAAAAAAGGTAGAATATAATGGTGATTTTTAGTCTAAATATAAAAATATAATTTTGGTGCAGTCCCGTGTTTTCACATACCGTAGAACAATAAGCCTATCTCATAACTCGACGATACGCCTCTCTTTTGTTAACCACTCAAACAGTAGTTATATAGGGAGAGAGTTAATAAAATCATAGTAGATATATGTGTATACACAGTTTTATTTCGCTTTGTACATAACTCTGAAAAGATAGGGATAGAATATTTCTCAAGCTGTCATGAGATGGATAGCTTTGTAAACACAGGCTGACTGAAAAACTATAAGAACCTGCTGAAATAAAATTAATATGATAACGACGCCTTATACAATAACAAACACGGGCTGGGGATCATGGATCACACACCTGCTTTAGATATTACCACTCATCATTTAAAGAGCTCTCTGTCGCTTTCTGAATTTAAAAAGATCCGATCAACCAAATTAGAATTCCACTCAGTGATAACATGACTAATTTTATATTGTTCACGCCCAGAGGAAAAAAAAATTGCTGTTTTCAAATAGGCATTTAGTAAGTTGAAACCATTTGTCTAATAAAAACCTCTTTCTTGCCACCAACTTCGAAATGACATGTTTTTGCTCTTCAATACAATAGACGGTGTAAAGCTTAGCATTAGTCAAATATCTCCTTATTACCAATTTATGGGGTTGTCGCTTACAGTAAGATTTTGTATTTTACATCTTTGTTTTAAAATCAGTCCTTTGATTAAGGCTATGTTTACAAAACACAAAAATAATTATAACATTAAGTCGCCCTAGTTGTAAATGTGTCCCAAAACATGATGGTGAAGTCCACAGTTGTTGGTGACTCAATGGCAAGGCACGCATGTATTCCTAACAAGTTGGGCCAGAATCTAAATTATATCAATATGGAATAATTTAATTTATGTCTATTGCTTAGTTGTAAGTAAACAAGAAGACAAAAATTGATTAAAAAATTTCCTACTTGGCAGTAAAAGGATATAAACTAAATGTGTATAAGAAATCAGCCCTTTGCTTGTCCAAAGAGTGATTAGTGTAAATTCCTATCCTCGCAGTGGATGGCGTAGCTTGTGCGGATGGCATAGACCATCGGCTGAGCTGTTAAGTGATCATAACTAAAAAACGTTTGTTAGCACACATTCTGTTCCTGTTTGGCCTTGTCGTTATATTTCTTTGATGCATTACCGAGGGAAATTTGAAGCCATTAACTCATGATTTAAAACGTTTAGTGCAACTTCAAGTGAGTTGCATGCGTTAAGAGGCTTTCTTCCGCCTTCATCTTTTTAAAAATACTCATTTATTGTGAAAAAGTTTCAAAATATTTCATATAATTAACATGTGGCCTAGCGTTCGTTGTAACAGTGTAATTATAAATGACCATATAATCTCTCACATTGTCGTAATAACGCTGTGCCGCTTTAATAAACAAATGAAAAGTTTCCGACAAATATATTAAACTAAACATTATCCAATAATTGATGCTGGTTAATACGAATTTTAATTAAAAAAAGGTTTACAAAAGCGAAACGATCTAAGGCCCGTTTCAAACGCCGTGCTTAAGTCGTGCCGAACTCAATTCATTATTTAGGTACGACTTTGGCGCGGCTGTAGCACGGCGTTTGAAACCATTTAAGAATTAGGTTCGGCTCTGCCGTGCAGCACGGCAAGCTCTGTCGTGCTACCCGACTTTGGCACGGCATGGTTTCAAACGGCGTGCTATTGCCGTGCCGAACTAAATAAGTAAATAACTAAAATTATCATTTTGGATTTATCCGTTGGATCGCTGGTTCGTAATATCGTCTTTTTTCTAAACGCCCAGTGAATTCCCAGTGAGTGAATTAAGCTTGACCATGGCTCGACGTTTGAAACCAAGTCGTGCCAATGTCATGCTACAGACGAGCCAAATTGAATTTAGTTCGGCACGACTCTAGCACGGCGTTTGAAACGGGCCTAAGGTATTAAAAATTGTTTACTGCCGATTGCTTTCCGATGAGGACTCTCGTTAATCTCATAGAGTTAATCTCATAGTCCTCGCCTGGAATTGTAAAATAAATGTTACAGCAGATATGATCATATCAAATAATTTTGAATCGAATTGAATTCAAATACAAATTAAATCTTAATCAAACACGAGATAGTTTAATAACATGAAAAATAAAACAAAAAACAGGGAAAAATACCTGAGCCGAATAGGAACAAGGATGTCAAGATTCTTCAAGATTCTTCAAGATTAAAGATTAAATGAGATTGAGAAATCTTCAGTCTTAACATAGATTTTAGATAGATTTTCTTTCTCCGTTTTCTCCTTAGTTTAGTTTTAATTCAGACCATGTATCATGATCAAGCTCTCGAGACAGTACATTGTTTGATCGCATTTCCAAACGAGGAGAAGTTCTTCTCGAAGCTTGGAAATGTGCCCAAACACAGTCGGTTAAGGAAGATTGAGAAATATTTCGAAAAACGAACTTGAAGGTTAAGACCAATTTTTACGAAATACTCTATAGGACACGCGGGATCGTGTCTTGACAGGCTCTCGGTAAGTATGACATGTAAAAATATCAGATTATCACAGGGCATCAATTAGCAGTTTCCATGTTAACAAGGCGCATCATCTTGTCGTCTCAGGCAGGAAATGTGCCGAACGATGAGATGCGAAAAAAAAAACGAGGTTTTACATTGCCATATATCTATCAATCAATTCATAGCAAACAAAAATTCATCATCCAAAAATTAATTAACTTAACGGAAGCAACGCCTAGGCTCAACACAAGCAAGAGAGTACTAGATCGAAGGAACTATTTTCATTTAAACTACCCGCGCTTTTTCGCCCCATTAAGCCCCAAAATTGTATTTTGCAATTTTTTCAGTGGATTATGAACATGCCATTTCACTGTGGATTTTGTGCTATCTGTGCAGCAACGTTCATTGTAATTCAACGTCTAAAAAACAATGCCTAATACCCAATAAACAGTCCTCAATACCCTCCCTTTTTTAAGACTATTGTTTTTTCCCTTTTAGTTAAAACACAAAATTGCATTAATAGCGTCCCGCGTCGCGAAAATTTAACTCCTGGTGTGACTCAGACAGACAATCCATTCCAAGTTCTACTTCTTTGAGAGCGACGTAGGAAAAAAAAAAGCGCTCGTGAGCTCTTCAGCGTGATACTCAGAGATTAATTTCACAAATCGATGGGTCCTCAAACTCAAAATGTTAGAGAAGGAGGGAGGAAAAACGTGATAGTCTTGTCATGTATGAAGGCACTTGATGAATACACTCCTTACATCCATAGCAGAAAAATATTCTCATCGTTCCCGACATTCAGGTGTATCAGTTGAGGCCAGCAAGCCAGCAAAGCAATACCGCAAAGCATGGAAGCATACCGCAGTTTCTCGAAAGTCCTGGAAACTTTTCGGGCCCTTAAAGGGCCTATGAAATGAAAAATTGAGGTATTGAAAAATAGGCGTATTTGAAAGGCCTTTAAAAGTGAAGAAAAATGGTGTTTTCCTTTTTGTCATATCTCATCTCGTTCCAGAGATATTCAATCATGCAAATTAGGTACTGATGACGTCATAAGGTGTGACAGTATGGAAGTCAAAACACAAAATAGAGAATATCTCTGCAAGTATACTGCAATGAAATTGAAACTTGGTGAGCGGATTCAATTGAACATTACTGTACCCATTTTGAATCGATCAGTATGCAAGGTAAAAGTCAAAATTACATTCAAAACAAGAAGTTGAACGCTTGGTCTTACCTTTACGGACATAACTCGATCGATATCAAACAGGTATCCACTACTATTAAAAGAAAGGCGATCGGACATTAATTAATTGCCGAATGCTTCGCCATTCGCCATTTTGTTTTGCGAACATGCGCATGATCGTTGTCTAACTGCACTGGCCTTTGGTGCTGGCTGGCTCAGGGTTTTTGGCGGGAAACACATGGACTGAACAAATTGTTAAAGCTGGATGTATAAAACACACTAAGAGATTAAGCCATGTAGTTGGTCATTGCTTTATTTCATGTGGTGGCTTCTAAAGAAGCCGTTTGTTTTTAAGGTGCCGCTTGCACTACCTCAGACGGTGCAAGCAAGGTATTTCTTTCTGAAGACAATACGAAAGCGCTCCACTGGACGGGAAATCTTTTCCTCCCCACGGTAGAATGAAGGCGACTTTGACAACAGCAGGCGGAATGTTAACTGTATGACCCGGCAGCGGCTTCCGTTGGCGTTAATTATCCGTTCCGCGTAGGGACCTAGTCCAGCGTCCTCTAACTCTTGGTCTCTGATTTCTGTGGGTTTTAACTGAATCTGTGCCGGCAGGTTCGGGAACAGAACACGGACCACGTCATGACGAATCTAGATCGATTCCTCGTGCTGTAGCGGAACTTTCATCCCCCTCTCGAAAACGAGAGCAATCCTTTCATGGGCCTCTTCCACGCGTACTGGGTCGGGGTCAGGATTCTCGAAGGTTTCAATCAGCTCTGGTGGTAGGTGAGGCTTGGGCTCCCATGTGTTCTCACTGGTGCAGTATCCTTGCCACTTGACCATGAACAGCGGCTTACCATTTCGGATCCTCTTGGCAACTATGCGTTCGGCCTGATAGACGCCAAGAACTTCAGGCCTACTTTCGCACATAGTGCCGGCTCGGGAGATCGCAGAAGTTTCAAGGCTCTTATAATAGCCCTGTGGCGGACGAGAACGTTTTTCCATGTTTACACGATTCGAACTGTTGACAACTGAAAGAAAACTGGGAAATTTTTACTGTTTTCGACGGATCGAAATGCACCAATAGCTATCAAGTTCATGACAATAGACTTTGTTCCGAGCTTAAAGATCTAGACTACATTAGCTTCATACAATCTTTAAGATCATTAGTCTTTGCGATCAAAAGTCGCCGGTGATCGAGATACGCTTGTAATTCGAAATGAACTGGAAATTTCTTAAAGTAAAGTAAAATTAGGTAAATTAAAAAGTAAAGTGAAGTAAGACATATGAACTCCAGCAGGTCAGGCATGTCTAAAATCTACTAACAAAACCAAGGTCGATCGTTTATTTGTGTTTGTTTGTGTTCGGTAATCGAGCAAAATGGAATATTTTATTTACTGTGTTTGATCTTGATCGTTTGATAATCAAACATTCGACTGAACTCGATAATCGACCGTTAGGCACCAGAACGATTGGTGTTAGCTTGGGCTCGATTACCGAACAATTCGATTGGATTTGCCCGGATCAAATCGACTACCAGGACATCGATCGCCATGTTAGCTAGTGTCAGGGGCACCCGACGATCAAATTAAGCAAAAAAGCCTCTGAGGGATATTTCTGGGCTCCTTGTAATGTTTAAAGACTGTTTAAAGAGCTGTTTTAATCAGCTAGAAAAATTTGATCTGTTCGGATTTCTTAGCTAAAGATTGAAGTGCCCGAAAATTTTAGGGAATGAACTCTTCATTTCAGAATTTGCTAGCTGAACTTTACCTTCGAAGAACTTCTCTGCGAACTTTTTTCTTACCCGAAAATGCTAGGCGACCTTTTTTAGAGCCAGAAATTTCAAAAATATCCCTTCCGAAAATCTAAAGGACTTTTTTTCCCTGCATTTCTCTGGTTGCGAATCTTTTAAGTGATGTTTTAGTAAGAAATCAGTAGCTTTTTGGCAATGCGTTATCCGAAAGTCTTAGAATGGGCAGACTCTCCCGAACAGATATTTCATCGAAGTTTCTCGTTGGGTGCCCCTGTAGTGTTTGGGTTCGCTTAGAACTTAACGAAAGAGAAAACTTGTCCATTCAAACAAAGTAAGAAACAAAAGCGGGTTTGTGCTAAACGAAACAAAGGGAGTAACAATAGCGCACTGGTTTCATTGTTTAGTTTGCCGCCTCCATCAGGCTAATGAGCATTGCCGTGCGTTCATAGCAACCAATGAATAAGCTTCTTTTGGGTGCTATGAATAATAACAAGCGTTATAACAGACCTTTCCAACTGCAAGTAAATGTCCCGAGAACAATAGGCATTCTTCGCGATGGCTGTCTTCTTACATGCAATTTTTTAGCCCGCGCTTTTAGGGTGTGACGTATCGTGCCAAACATACCTATGAAATATTTGCAGTTGAGGTCTGCTCACAGTTACAGATTTGTTTACGTGGTCCGATAGCTGGCTCTATTAATTTTAAAATCTAGGTCCTCCAAATTGCACAGACACCAAATTCTTAATCTCCAATCCCGAAAGGTTTTGTGATCTGTCAGGCTATCACTGCGGCTTTGTAAGATTCTCGTGCAATTTGTGACATTTAGGCTCTCTTGTGAACACCTTAAATCCGTTTTGCATCCGTTACCAACGGCAGAAGCGCTGCCTTTCTAATCGAAAACCTAAACCGTCAATCTTTCCTTTTTGGACGATTTCTCTGGCCTAGAGGACAACGTGCTCATACAAAAACTTCTACCGGATTGTAATTCCTGTCTGAGTCATGTGTGTGTGTGTGTGTGTGTGTGTGTGTGTGTGTGTGTGTGTGTGTAGGGGGGGGGGGGGGGTTCTCTGGTGATGTAATCTATTTCTAGAAACTGTGAACTTGTCTGAGTCATGTGAGGGGTCTCTGGTGAGGTAACCTATTTTAAGAAACTGTGCGTTTGTCTGCGTCATGTGGGGGATCTCTGGTGATGTAATCTGTTTTTAGAAACTGTGCGTTTGTCTGAGTCATGTGGGAGGACTCTGGTGATGTAATCTATTTTTAGAAACTGTGAGTTTGTCTGAGTCATGTAGGGGACTCTGCTGACGTAATCTATTTTTAGAAACTGTACGCTTGTCTGAGTCATGTGATGGTCTCTGGTGATGTAAGCCATTTTTAGAAACTGTGCGCTTGTCTGAGTCACGTGGGGGCTCTGGTGAAATAAGCCATTTTTAGAACTTGTGCGCTTGTCTGAGTCATGTGGGGGAACTCTGGTGATGTAATCTATTTTTAGAAACTGTGCGCTTGTCTGAGTCATGTGAGGGATCTCTGGTTATGTAAGCCATTTAAAAAAAACGTGAGTTTGTCTGAGTCATGTGGGGTGGGGGATCTCTGGTAATGAAATCTATTTTTAACACACAAAATTATAATTTTTTCAAAATCTCCTCCAAGGGTTTATTCCGTAAAATATTCTTAAACTTTAGCAAATTTCAGCCTCGATATTCTTTTAAAACATATGTTCTTGTAAAAAAAAAAAACAGTTTATCCTTGGCCACTAACGGCATCATGATCATCGTGATCTTGGTATACGAAGGTGCTGTCCTAGTTCTCTTGTTTTGAAGATCTGTGTTTTGAGCATCATTTTTGTCCAGATTGTAGTTACCACCTAAGAACTGGATTAATGAGTGGTTCATGCCTTAGTAGCAGTTCCGTGCTTAGTGGGAAATTTGTGGCGCCTAATGGAAGACTTTGAAACAGTAGAAGCGCTTGTTGCGCGAGAGGTGTCAATTACGTAACATACCGTATAGTCTCGAGACCGGTCAGAGAAAGGGAAGCTTGTCGAAGCTAAGTTGTTTACTGTTATCCTTGCTCGTGTACAACACTCTGGGGTGTTGTGTTCACTTGCCTTGAACCTCGTCCTGGTCCGTGTACACCACAGACACGCACACCATGTTTGCAAAGGGAGTGTCAGGAAAATCTGCTGTCCTAGAGGACATTTCAAATTTCATTTAGTTTTCTTAGTAATAATCTATTAAATGAATTTGTTTTTATTTTTGACATTAAGGTCAACTGAGTGCGTTCATTTAATCATTTGGTTTTCTACGGATACTCTTGGGCGACTAGCGTATCTTTTTATTTTTTTGCTCGCCGCGAATCACATTAAAAGCAAAGTGAAAGGCTTTAATTAATCATATCCTTTTATATGTAATTGTATTTGTTTGCAGTGAATGTTTTTGTGCAAATAATCACAGAAGGTCGGAATAACGTGATGCTCTTTGCTAATTATTTGGCGGGAAATATTTCTGCATGATCAATTACTCCGTCTTGCTTGTAGATAGCAATTTTAACTAAATTGGATATCGATAACAGTGCGAACTACTATCAGAAAAATGTTTTACGTTCTAATTCACTTTGCTCAACCGAACGTAAATTATTTTCTCTTTATACTAACACTAATTCTTATAAAGATAACACAGTATTTGATGGGTTGGTTGCTCAGGCAATCAAACAACTCGCTTTATTAACTAAATCATACTCAATTGATATCTACTGAAAAAGATTATAAGTTACTCGAGCGATGATATTACATTATCAACCTTAAGGCCTAAATTACAAGTAACAGAAAGGCTATTTTGCGTTTACTCCAATATGTACATGTCTTTCCCTATGTCCGATTGCCACCTTCTGTGTAACTTCAACAGGCTTTCTGATAAGCTACGATTATTAATTACTGCTGCCGTGGCGCCCCCAGAAGGCTATGTAAACCATACTTCTTCTCGTAATAACCCAATCCCTTCAAGCAGTCCTTGAAAATCTCCCTACATCTACTATATGATAAACCTTTGCCGCACAGCTTATACGCGTTCTTGCTTTTAAGGAACCTCACTTGTCTGAAAAGATTATAATCTCTACTGGTTGTAAGTGAGTAGGAGACATTTGGCTCAGCTCGTCGTGACGGAAATACCCCGCAAAACCTATGCAGCAGATTGCCGCTAAACGTAAATCCTTCAAACTGGCAGAACTGCTCCCATGCTCCCATGCCAATCGTCAATGTCCAATGTTATTCGATTTATGTAGTCCGCCCTTTGAAGGTCCGACTGTGGAATCCATTGAATGTCCAAGCTGATTTGGTTTCCGACGTAACATTGAAAAATTTTAATTGCTAAATCGTGGAGCCCCTTTTTTGCATACTTCAGATTTGAATAATTCTGACGGCTGTCTGACTGTCCGAACACCATTTCAAGTATGACCCTTTGATAATAGGCAGGAATGACTTTAATGCCTAGTCGATCGCTGATAACTCCTGCCACGTGACCCTCTTCTCGCCCTCGCATCCACTGGCGCTCGCATCAGAGTACACGATGACATTCGATTTCTTAGATGGCTTGTCATTGATTGTTTTAGAATTGAAGTGTTTTGCGCAAGATTTCCAAAATGCCAGCTCTTTCTTTCTTTTTTTTTTTTTTTTTGCAATAATCATCCAACGGAAACTCAGAGTCCAATCCTGCGCTGCGGGGATGGAGATTGCACAATATCTAGTCGTAATTCGCGCTAAATTCCCATAAATAGCTTGCGCTGATATTATTTTACCAGCGAATGAACATTATCCCATTGAAGAAACCACACAGTTTCTTTCAACAATCTTGACAATCACATCTAAGATGCACTGCAGTCTCCTCTCACTAACGCTTATCGTAGCGCATCTACTATCCCAAACTATACCCAACCACTGTAATGCCTGGCAAGGAGTCCATATTGACTTAACATCGTTAGTAGTGAAGCCAGATTTTCTCAAGTCTGACCTTACCTTCTGGCCAACTAAATTACATGTACCCTCCGTATAGTCTAGGAGAAATCTGTCGTCAAGGATAGCGCTATGTTGAAGCCAAAAACTCTCCAATACTTCTCAAGCGGCTTAAGGACTTTGGTGAAGATATGTGAAGCGGGAAGAAAGGCCAAAAGGCAAGACTTTAAAAAAAAAAAACTGGCGAGTCACACTATTCCTAAACTTCCAGCTGAATCCCAAGAAAAACTGATGATCTTCTTGAATCTCTACGTGGTGATAACCACTTTTCAGATCAAACAAAACCATGTAGCAGTCCTTTTTGGAGAAAACTAACGCGAATTTCCAATCTTCATATTTCACTTTTCGTTTTATCAATAATTTGTTGACATGACGTAAGTCTAGTATAAGCCTTTTCTTACCATTAGCCTGAACAGAAACGCTGAGTGGATTAACAACGTAAAGTGGATTTTGCTTTTCCACTACTCTGTTGGTGAGTAACAGTTCCTCCATATAGCTTCCTCGACAAAGTCCTTAAATTTTAAGGCGGACTTATTGTTTGTAAACTATTACACACGGGAGTACATTGAAACGGTAAATAGCTATTAGCAATAACTGACAAAATAAATTTGGGCGTTCCGATGTGAATCCAAAAATCAAAATTTCTTCTCAAGTTCCCCTTAACTTCTGAAGGTTGGCCTAGTGTAGCTGCCCCCTCTCGTTATCCCCCTCGCCAAATTCGTAACCATCTTTTACCTCTAACAGTCTATCA
>JAHPZR010008477.1:0-5000 GCA_019787425.1 Platygyra sinensis
ATCCTTAGTTAACCAGATTTAATATTATTCCTTTACCTGAATTTGCTTTATTGGACATCACGCAGTGTGTTTTGTTTCCCTTGGTCCTCGCAGTCTTGCGATTCTTTAAAAAGTGCACCTAACCCCAAAATATTTTTTTCGCTTAAATAACTCTTTGCACCTGTTTGAAACGCATTGCGCCTTTTTGCCCCCCTTTTAGCCCTAATCTTGACTTTTTACAGGCTGTACAAGTTAAGGAATCTGGCCATCATCTGTTTCACAACCGAGCAAGTAAGGGGTATGGGTCTATTCCTGGTTTGACTGCATGCATGTTTACAAAAACTTAATACGATGCAATTCAGTCTGTGACGTAAACTCAGGAATAGACCCATGCCCCTTACTAGCTCGGTCGTGTAACAGGTGGTGGCTTGATTTCTAACTTTTACAGCCTTTAAAAAATGTCAAGATTTAGTTTAAACAGGCGCAGTTCGTTTCGAACAGGTGCAAAGATTTATTTAAGCGAAAAAATACTTTGGGGTAAGGTGCACCGTATACCTTCAGTGGTGTCTTGCGTCCAAGCAATGCAGCGCGTCCAGTTTAAACTGTAGATACCTAAATCTTTATATCAAATTAAAGCTTACAGAGCTGGCTATCCAACTATACCAATAATTTTGAAATAAAATGAATTGTCGATTTTTTTCACGACTTCTAAATGAGAGCGTCTGAATTACCTTTTTAAAGCTACAAGTCAAAGGGAATTTTGTCTTTCGTTAATTTAATTTGTTCCTCAGTTTCCGGACCCAAAGTGCTAAAAAAAGCGTGTCTGCGTTTTGCTATACTCAGTTACAGTGAGACGTTATGAAACGTTTTCGAGAGAGTATTAGCAAAATGTGAAGTGTTTGTACAAAAATCGCTCTCATTCAAAAAATATTTGGAAAGAAAAATTTCGCAGACACGTTTTGTTGTTTATGTGTTAATCTACTCACTGTCAAAATTTGGCGGCAATCGGACAAATTCACTATGAGGTTTAGCTCTTTACAGTGTCCACTTTAAGTGAAAAAATTGATTCAAGAATGCGGCAATCAGACGGGTAATTTTTACTTCCGGCCAAAACTTAAGTTTATAGCGTGAGGTACTTTAAAGGAGCAACGTCGTCTCTTGTTTTGCAATTCGTGATTGAACCTTCAAATAAATAGAAACCTCGTGACAGGAATTTATTGAGAAAATCATCAAAGAGGTAAAAAGTTAATAGGAGCACGAATTGTTCAGACTGAATAACATTGGACGCATCGATAACGAACTAACTCGTTCCCAGAGTCTCTTCTCTTCCTAGGGCCTAGGAACGAAGTTGCCTTACCTGAGATAGCTTCTTTCAACGAGAAAACTCCGGTACCTTTTAAACCTGGATTAACTTTAGAGATTAACAACGAGAACTAGGCTGTTCACAATCTCTGTTTCAGTTAAGTGTTCGCTTAGACGTTCTTCGCTCGAGGGAGATCTAAAGCAAAGGTCGACTTGTGGCAAGTAGTTGCTGTGTGTTCGACTATAACCACTTTGAATGTTCGAGAATGTGATTAATTTTAGCGCGCTAGTCAATTAGAAGAAAATTGAGAGACTGTGGACAGTCATAACAGGACCAGATATATCGTAAAATGTATAACGCAAGATTCACCATAGTTAATTTCTTTGTGGAGGCAAATTTTTGAAACCTACCTTGAGATAGATATAGGCTAGTTTCCAGGGGTATTAAAAATTCTAACTTGGCTGCGAGGTGTGAGGAATTAAAGTGAAGGAAATGGCATCAAGGTCAAGGGATGGAAACGTTATTTCTTTCGCTGTTGAATTGTTTTTGTCAAGCCTTGGAACCAAGTTAGAATTTTGACAAATTGTATTAAGCCTATTTGATAGTTGTTAGATCGTCTGTCTGTATCAGTATTGTCTGTCCTTGAACTAAAAACCGTTAAGTGCTAGGCAACACCAGACGGTACACAAATGAAAAGACCGCTGTGATATATAATATTTTTATTGCTTTTTTAATGTCAGTAATTTTGTAACTTTTAGTAGCTTTATTGGAATCAGGACTCAAAACAGTAAGTGTTAGCTGAAGCATATCAACGTGTTCAAGGTGGTATGTCTCTGGTGTTAGATAACACTACACGGGACTGATGTGCAAATGCAAAGACCTGTGATGTATTATATTTTTCGTGCTATCTTCATACGTACAGTTTTGTAACTTTTCAGTGACTATATTGAAAGACGTTGAAAGACCTCATATTGAGATTCAAGTACGATTTGTCGTCACTTTGTAATATTAAAAAAGCGGAGAATTATCTCAGGTTGTGCTGTGAATTATGAATGACTTGTGCTGTTTAAAAGCTCGAAATAGAGGTAATATTTCAAATGGAACTTGTACATCTCGCCAGGTTAACCGCCATGCCATTCACACGGCTTAAAGTATAGTCAACTCTCCACCGCTAACAGACACTCTCTTAAGAGTACGCCTCTACTCACGTACACTGTTTTAAATTCCTCTTTTTACCTTCCAGTCAAACTCTGTATTTACACATTCCCGTAAGCAAACACTCTCTCGTAAGCGGGCGCGGACACTTCTGGAATGAAAAGTTGGATTTTTGTTTTGTTTGCGCTCTATTCTATATAAGCGGGCACTCCATGTATAATAATTGGCACTTGGTGATGAAATTTATTTTTAATTCGCAATTAATCAACAAAAAGACTGTACATGTATGACCTTGTCCACGAGAACTGTCGTTCGTTGGACCGAAGTTAAAAGACTGAGGAGAATGGTTTTGAAGCCTGGCAAACATCAAAGGAGCAACTGAACAAAGATGCCAAGATTTATGTTGGAAGGTCCACGACCCTCACGGTACAATCTTTTGTTTTGCGCTCATAATCCTGCACGGCAGAGAGAGACATAATGCGAGAGGTGTCTCCTATACTACGCAACCAACACATTTCTATTGGTTATTTCCTCAGTTCGGAGTAAACAACTATTGTGTGTTTTGTGCAGGGTCGAGGGCAAAAAGCAAACAAAAACTTG
Organism: Platygyra sinensis; assembly: GCA_019787425.1. Classification (NCBI taxonomy): domain Eukaryota; kingdom Metazoa; phylum Cnidaria; class Anthozoa; order Scleractinia; family Merulinidae; genus Platygyra; species Platygyra sinensis. The sequence goes on from JAHPZR010008477.1 coordinate 3,038, forward strand.
CAGCAAAGAACTTTGTCGAGTTTCGTAACCATTCCCCTCTATCAGCTATGGTTTTTTGCTCCGGGAAATCTTTGTAATTCTGTTCTGATCATGGATAATAGAAAAGCAGTGTTTGGACTGGGGGGGGGGGGTACTCGATATATTCTTGGGTGGGGAGGTGCGGCCCGGCCCCTCATACCCTGACCCTGTTTAAGACAAATATAGCTGATTTTCCTACCCTGTTTAAGACAGAATTCCGATTTTTGATACCCTGTTTAAGACAGGTTACAAATTTTGTGGCTTTCTTGTTGTGCAATCAATGGAATTTATTGTGCCTGGTATCAATGCCAAATTCAACGGAAGTCAATATTAATTTACACTCAAGAGCTTACAAGTAAAAATTTTGCTGTTTATCGTCCAAGAAAAGATATCCCATTTAAGACAAATATTGATAAATCGATACCCTGATTAAGACAAAACATGACAAATTCGATACCCTGTTTAAGACAAAAATCCCGAAAAACATACCCTGGCTGGCCGCACGTCCCCATTAAGCCCTTATAAGGAAGTACCCCCCCCCCCCCGGGGTACAACGTTAAAAGAACAGAGTATCTAGTCGCTAGTCTCCGTGAATTCCGGGAAGGAAAGATCGAGTGCATTCGGTGAGGTCACGGCTCACGATTTTAGACTTCCTTGAGCGGAAAAATGCCTGGATCGAGTCCAGGTCGACTCAAATCGGAAGCCTTGAATGCGACATTGTATTCTGTTCCTTAGTATATAGAGACACCTCTCCCATTATGTCTCTTTCTGCCGTGCAGGATTATAAATATATGGGTAGCGGTAATTTTTCGAGGGAAATCTGTGAAAAACAAAATAAAAGCGAAACAAAACCAAAACAAACGGGTGGCTCTGGAGACGGGAAGGCTGACCCTTGACCCGACCAGCTTTTAGTTGAAATTCATGCTTGTCAATGATTGCGAGAAAAGCTGTGAGAGCGAGATTGTTAGAGAGGACATTCAATGGAAATAGTCTCCATGTTTTTGTAGAAACATTGTCGTTATCAGTGTCCAAGTTCACACCTGTGTCTTTCTCGACACAGAAACACGTCAGTTTTTTTTCACGGGAACTCACAATGAAAGGGGCTTGCTTTCTACCTTTCATAGTGTTTACTACACTTCTCAGTAGATCGCGTCACCCACGAATATTTTTCCCGCCCGCGAAAAAAGGGGCGAGAGCAATTTGGGCAGCACTAAAAGCCATTTTCCGCGAGGCGCGATTTTGCTCGGCTCGTCCTGGAATGCTTGCTACACAGGCTTCCGTCTACTGAGACTGAATGGTAGTAGCTCTCATTTGTACGTGAAAGCTACGTGGTACCGAGATAAACCGAACTACTTCAATCTTACTCGAATGCCTTGTTCATGCGAGCTGGTTCTGTCCTGGTGTACCGGTTCACAAGAGAAGGGCCATTGTTCTTTCTTTGTTTAGGAGTCATTGTTTAGCTGTTGTGTATTGTTTGGTCTTTTGTAGCGGCTCTTGTGAACCGGTACACGAGGACAGAACCTGCGAACTTGTCAAGTTCGTCCATTACTATAAAACCATGGGCACAAATTAAAACGTTTGCACTTAGAGCTTGTAGTTTCAAAGTTCAGTTAAGTATAAGCGTGTTAATGCTACCATGGAAGGCGTGATAGTCAAATGAACAGTACGTTGGATTGGAGGCCACGGTCACCGATTATTTTGCTGCGGTTTTGGACAAGAAGCACGGGCAACGCCCTATAAAGACAGCTCTTGATGAGTCGTAGTTTATCAGTGTATTTTATATAACTAATAGGATAAGCATTGGGGATTTGTAAATTTACAGTCGTTGAATTTGATCAATGTCTTTTTTTACTCCGAGGTGCTTTTAAGTATTCAGTGAAAAGTTGGATTTCCGCCGCTCTCTCGTGTCTGATCAGGAGCCATTATGGCTCCTGGTCTGATCTAC
>JAHPZR010008477.1:17500-37500 GCA_019787425.1 Platygyra sinensis
GGCCGGCTGGGAGGTCCGTATAGGGAAAAACTGTGACCGAGGTCTTGAAAATGCTGCCCGAGGCCGCAGGCCGAGGGCAGCATTTTCAAGCCCGAGGTCACAGTTTTTCCCTATACGGACCGACCCTAAGCCGGCCAATAACGTTTTTATCTTTTTTCTTCTTGCCATAAACTGGCTTACAAGTGCGTTTGTTCACGCAACTTTGCCACTGAATCGGCTAACGCGCCGTCTACAAACCATTCGCAAAAAATCTAACGAGCGAAAGAACGAGTAAATCAGATACTATACGAAGGAAGATGTGTTAAAGAACAGATTTATTTCGAACTACTTTATGTTAGTGTATTTAGTTCCCTAGTTAAGGTCTCCAAAATTGTTTTCCAGGTGTGAAATATTGTTCAAATTTTGAAGTTGTACTACAAAAACAGTTTTTGTCGATCATTGCGAACCACTCGACTGAATTAGACTTTTCTACCGTAAATTGAATAGCAGATAGCGAGGAAATTCGTTAAGTCAGTTAAGTGTACTCCACAGTAATTCTCTGAAGTACAGCAACGATTACAGAGGGAAACTCCACTGAAATTGACTCAGTGTTTACTTAAAATTGCACAAAGAGACACGGGATTACGCGCCATTACAGTGCCGCGCAACAAACAACTGTAATGAATGATCGACTCGTATTTTCCTTTAAAAATAAACTTTAATCTAAAATACTCGACCGTACACGTTTTCTTGACTTTTCGACTCGACTTCTCTCGACTATTGACTTAAATCAGTTATAACTCGGTTTCGACTTGACAACAACAACAACCCGACCTCGTGTCACGAAACATAAAGTAGTGTTTTTCATATCACGTGCTCGCATGAAAGTGAGGCGATTTTAACAACAACCAAACAAACTTTTACAACTTCAAAAACTTCAATTGAATTTACTTACAGTCACTTTCCTTGCCATCTAAGGTGAATAGAAGTAAACTTTCGCTGATTAATCGTCTTTGGAAGTGAAAAAGGGCGAAAGATTGACGATAACCGCTAATTCATTCACGAAAATAGATCAACTCGATGGATTCCGCCCGCTGTAGGGGTCCGTATGAGAGAATTCCGCCCGCTCCAGGAACCAATCAGATTGCCGGATTTGTTGAATTCCGCCCGCTCACGAGCCGAAAAAAGATAAACGGCCTACAGGCCCCGGTTGTTCGAAGGCTGGATAACGCTATCCACAGGATAAATCGCTATCCAGTGGATAACTGTTAACAAAAGAAACCACGCTATCGGCTGGATAGGGATTTATCCCGCGGATAGCGTTATCCATCCTTTGGGAGAGGTCAACACGTCAGATTGACTGACCTGATGATCATTGCCATTATGACGTCAGCTGCGAAATGCACAAAATTTTCGAAAATGGCGCCGTCGCCTCTCGCTGAAACAGCGTTTTGAGGCGGATTTCTCCAATCATTCAAGCTTCAAATGGTATTGTATTTGGATCTCATGAAGTAACTATCATTGTTCTTTCTTGAGAGGTAAGTAGATTTTAATTATAACCGAAAAATCTTGCATTAAGTGTATTTTAAGTATTACAGTCCATCGCTCTCAGTGGAAATATGTAGCGCAAAATTTTGACTATTCGTCTAGTAAAATTGCCTTTTTTACGAGATCGGTAACCCAAAGAAACATGTAACCTCGTCACAAATAGCTTATATGTTCAAGAAAATCATTGTAATCGAAGGTGATTTTGAAGAATCAGCCGTAAAAATGATCAGTCCATTTGAGTATGAATATTTGGACCTCGCGATCGTGCTCGGAGTGTTCTTTCGCAAAATTAAAACCTTTTCACCTATTCGGCAACAGAAGTAGCAGACAGAAATATTATCCAAAAAGATGGAAATGAGAACTTTCACAAACAATAACTTAAACTTGATTATTTAATTATTTAAGACTCAAGCCTGCCTACTGCAAACGGTGGTCAAAATGCAAAATGTAGACATAGGAGGCAGACTATAGACTTTATTTTAATAGAGGGTTGAGTGCTGCAATGAAAATGGGAATATGATATTCTTGGCTAGAAGACTCAGTTAATTTTTTTATACTTTTGTCTGTTTTTTTTTTCCCACAAACTGCATCTAGACATCCATCTAACCAGCCAAATTTTACAAACAAATGTATGAAAAGTTAAATTATTAACTGAAGCTTCAAAGCTTCAAAGGCCACGCGTATGTAATATCAAAACAGTTCAAGCATATCTGCCTGGAAGAAATGTGTTTGTTTCTGCGCCAATCGGAGCTGGGAAAAGTTCGACTTTTGAGCTAGCTAGAATCTTCCGAACTACGGTTTCTTTTTTGTCTGCACAATTTCGGCACAAAATGCATGTCAAAAGTGAACCTTCGCCACTAGATGTCTCATTTGCGGCGATCAAATTCAAACAAGCTTTGGTCAATTTTCGTTTCAAATCTTTCTTCGTAATAACTTTAGTACAGAGTAAACAAATTTGCTCTTTCGATCGACGCAGGAGAAACACACACGTTCGATTATTTTGGTCGATTGGAGTGGAACCGATTCTTTCCGCTATTCAACATGAGACTCCAGTCGCAAGTCACGCCACTCCTCGTTTTTGGCGCGAAACGCAAATAAAAAGCCTTCAAGCGAGACAAGTCGACCTCTCGCGACTTCGTCGCTCGCTCGGCCGCTTCGCGACCAAATACAACGGCCGCTTCGCGGCCTGACATATTCCACCCTGAAATTCATGAGGTCGACTTGTGGCAAGTCTACATTTATCTGGTCATGGGTATTAGAGAAAATCCGATCAGACTCCTCTGAGGCAACTTTATCAAGTGTTTAGCTGAAATGAAGTTGTCCCAGCAGGATTACTAAAGCCTTTTTCATATTATATTGTATCTGCTTGGACATAACTTAAACAGTGGATGGGGTTGGATCATTTTATTGAGAGAATTACATTTTTTAATGGTTAATACACATTGAATTCCTGGTGCTAGACCTCAGGAAATTTATCTTTTAGTTTACATTTTCTGTTGAATATAGTTAGGAGTGCTATAAAACAAATGAGGGAAGGGACAGGTCATATAAGCATTTACTCCAGTTGGTAAATAATATTAATGAGAGACTTATTTGATCTTTTTAAACCTTAGGTAAACAGCATCTTCCACTACCTTTGAAAGACCATTCAAGCAGGTCCCGTTTCTGGCAATACAATTATCATGGAAAACCATCTATTTATAGTCATTATACTGTCAATTAAACATTTAAAAACCTATCTTGTGTGGTTTTTGGGGTATTTGCCAAATATGTTTGCTTGTCACTTGCATGATGCATTCTCTTGAAGCCAATAATAAACTCATCAATGGAAAAAGTAAATGGGAGCCCAGGATGGAAGGAGCTGGGGAGAAATCATGCTTGGGGTTTATTTTTACAAGTGCAGCCTCTGTGATACTCTTCCCTAGTATATTTCTTTGTAGGTTTGGGGGCCATTTTGTAAACTACCAGGTAACCGGTAATAATGTATTTCACCCTCGCTAAATAAATAAAGTGTTTGTTTATTTGTTTGTAAGTTTAAACTTAATGCAAAATAATTGTTAAAGCTATCTTTATTTACATAGGATTTATGATGAAAATTAAAAGCATAAAGTATAATAAAATAATTGATTATCATTTCAAACTTGAGGCAGTAAAGCTATTACAGTTTCTCAAGACAGATACCCTTAGAAAACTCCAGCCAATGACTTAGCATAGGTATTAGGAAGTGTCCCTGTTCATATTTTCTTTCCTCTTGAATTAATTCGCTAGCTGCTTGGAACCAAATTCTGTATTTTTTTTAGTTCATATCACATCCTGCACAGTTTTCTTTAACAGTCTATACAGGTTTATTTTAAGTGAACTCACTGTAAGAAATGATAAAAAATTATAAACCCAAAGCACCAGTTTAGGATACTTTCCTTGCGCTGTATGCGGACGCCCGAGGAATCAGATCCTGCTGCGATCTCCTATTAAACGAACATTTTGAAATGAAATGAAGCACATTTCTGCCAACAGGTCTCATTCATGATATTCCGAATATTAACTGATTCATCTAGGTCTCCTGTACAGCGATGTTATATCAGTTTAGCAGCTTAAATATCCACACAACGTCTGCTCGGTAGCTTGCGTCAGCTGGCTCGCCTCGCAGAAGAAAATGTTGTTATCTTCGACGGTTTTGCCGATAATTTAGCGACGAAAAATAACTTCTTGGTACATTATTTACTTTCAAACCCAGCATATGACTTGATAGTTCAAATGTCTTTGTAGGGGAGCAGTTCCCGCCAAATATTCCGAGGTTTTCGAGTGTAATTTGATCAGCAGGTCCTCCATAGGCCCGCGCTATCGTTCACAAAATAATGGGTTTAAACCCACTGATCATTTTTATGCATATGTTTAATGAGTCGTTTCATCACCAATCAAACGTTTTAAAACCATATCAAGGTCATATTCTTGTGTTCGTGTAGTTCATTGTTTTGTTCTCCAGATATCGCCCAAGAAAAGGGCACAAAGCTTAACTTTTCAATGGGTGTTACTAAACAGAGTAACGAAGTAACGAGTAACGAAGTAACGGAAAACCGAGTAACGAGAAAAAATTTCGAACGGTCCAAAAATTCTCAACTCTTTTTAAAAATGTGTAGAATCGATTAAATCGTTTTTTAGTACTGATATATAAACAGGAACTACCAAAACCAATTCACCAAAGCAAGCTTGACGACCCATAAGCTTAAAACAATTGTGTCTAGATACCCGGCAGCCGGGAAAGTGTTATTACTTACTACAATATGACCGGTAGTCTCAAATTATTCTAGATTTCCACGGAAAACATCTGTAGATCTTTGCTTAGAAATGTCAAGCGATTTCAATTATACCAGGAGCCATATGGCTCCTTATTATACTGATTTTGGCTTTGTGGTTGATTAAATTTTCGACCTTGATACTTATAGAATAATTTGTAAATTTGTACAAAATTGAAGTTAGAACCCTGATTGAAGTGGGTGAGTGTTCGTTATTTTGTTCAGAAATGCGAAAGCCAATTCTAAATTATGTTTTGGTTTTGCACAAATTTTACGAGCCTCGTGACACTCGGCGATCAGAAGTTCTTCCCCGCTTTCCACCAAAACTTGCTCTTTGCCCTGCTGAGATGTCGGTGTAGAAATACCAAGCGTTTTTCTGGCCTCAATATTGCCTCGGCAAACTAGTACAATTGTACAAATACCTATAATAAAACGCTTCAGCTTTCGGTGACGAAAGTCCGTGTAACAATTCAGTTGCGTGACAAAGGGTTTTTCGCGCCAAAAGGAAGTAAGCGTTGTTGAAAGCGACCGAAGTTCTACTGTGAGCTAAACTTATTTATAATCGCTTCGCCTTTCTGAACAAATATCGAATACTCTCACAGTGTTCCAACTTTAATCAGTTGGTAGAAATTAGTGTATGGAGACGACACGCTGAGTCAGTGACGAAACTTCGAAATTTTCTATATGCCCAGGCACGACAATTTCCTCCACAACAAAGCCAAAATTACAATTGAAATCACTTGACATTTCTAAACAAGATCTACAGTTTTATGAACGATTGGGTGAGTTTTTCCGTGGAAATTCTAGAACAATTCCAGACTGCGTGGTAAGTAGTATTAAAAGCACTTCCTCCGCTGCTAGGTACTAGTCACGACGCGCCTGCCTAGCTTAGCTCGCTATTTGCCAGGCCGGTGTTCACTGTAACGTGTTCTTTTGGAAGACGTAATAAACTTGAAACTTTGAAACTTGGCAACTTGCTAGAGTACTAGCCTAGCCTGATTTTCAGCCGTCTTCCTCCCTCTCGCTAAGTCTCAGTGAGAGAGACGACGTCTTTCTCCCGAGACTTAGCGGCGAGGAGGAGACGGCTGAAAATTCAGGCCAGGTACTAGTCTAGACACAATGTAAATGAAAAACACTTCAGTATAGTTTGCAAGTAGTCCCCCCGAACAGCAGTACATGACCTCCCGTCCTGAAATGTGGAAATAACTTCCCCATAATCATCATAACCTTGAAAACAGCCGAAAAGGACTTCTTTCTACTTCGTGATTGATCGTATTAAAGTTGTATGTCTGCTCTGAAGACGGAACTTTCAGGTTTTCGGACCTCAGCGGACCTGTCAGGTGATAAGATTGTACCCGGCTCCACGACCTGACCTGCACGAACATTATATATTCATGTTCAGGATTAATTTCGAGCGCACTGTCGTTCTTGAACATTGGCTTTAAAATCTTAGAGTTTTGAAAAACTTGGGCAAACGAAAGCAAAAATATTATTACTTTCGGGTCCTTTCTACGGCGTGGAATCAGGTTAAACATAGAAATGATTATAGGTGGATGTTGCATGAACCACTTTCAATCGCGGTTTCAATTGAGTGCCTCTCTGAAATTGTGTTCTCGGTTTTGGCGCCTTCCCGCCATCTTCTTTTTGAAAAACCCAACAGTATTTTTGATCCACACTAAAATTAACAGGTCATTTTATTCCTGCAGTCTGTTGATCGATTCCTTTCAAATTCTCTGAGCAATCATCGGATGAAAAACTTTTTCTGGTGTCATATTTTGGCGCCATTGAAACTCTCGACCGGTTTCACTTGTGACGTCATAATGGCAAAGAAAATCGCATTGCCGCACAAACAAAGTTGACCCTTCCCCTCTGGTATATACTAATTAACAATTAGACTACGAGCCCGAGTTTTAAATTCTACGAGCAGATAGCCAACGAGGCGCAGCCGAGTTGACTATCGCTCGTAGAAAACGAGGGCGAGTAGTCTAATTGTTTTAGTATAAATTTACCGAAGTCTCATTGCATAAAAAGAAAAAATTGTCAAGTAAACGCGTAGAAAAGAACTGTTTTTATTATGTTAGTTCAGGTTCAAACGTGACGCGCGATGTGCACTGATGCGTAAAAACTGTTGACTATCAGCAGATAGTCGACGGTAATATAGCCAATCAAATTCACGGATTCACTATAGACTACGGTAAATTTATACTAAAACAGTAGATAGTTGCTAAACTCGCGCGCTGATTGGCTCGTCAAACTCCGGATATCCTGTGCTATTTACCTCCGAGCAACTCAAGAGAAAATGGCGTCCCGGTTTGCAGCCGTGACAAGTGAAGAAATCATCCAAATTAATTTTTGAGGTGTATATTATCTCACTGTTTTAGTATATACTAAAACAACTATTCACCTCAGTGTCCGGTGGCTAGCGTTGGATATTTACCTCGGCCGCTTCGCGGCTCGGTAAATATCCACCGCTAGCCACCTCCACTTCGGTGAATAGTTGTTAAATCACGCTCGTTGTGTTGTTTTGAGGCCGCCAATTACCGCGCGCGGTAAATTGCGCGGTCTGCTAGTGCGAGGTCTAGAACCGAGATTACGGAAATCGCTCGTAGCCTACTCGGAGATCTAATTATTTTCGGTGAGTGATCAGATTCCTCCGAGAAATTTGCGAGTCCCAGACTTCCGTTATCTTGGTTCCAGACTTCGCACTAGCAGACCGCGCTCATATTAATAATTCAAAATGGCGGCATGGCGACCACAAAACACAAAAACACACGCGCGATAACGCTAACTTGATGTTTTATTCATATTCTAAACGGATGTGAGGGCTCCCTGTGAAACGGCAGAGGTGAAAAACTTTGTAACGATTGACGTCAATCGTGCATCTGTCCTCTAATAGTTCATGGCCGAGAACCAATCAAAATGCGAGAATAACTTGGGTTATTATCTAAATGTCACTAGTATAAATTTACCGTAGTCTATTGTAAATCCGTGGAATTGGATTGGCTTATATTACCGGTCGACTATTTAACAATTATTTCACACGCAAGGCGAAGTGACTATTTAACATATTAGCCTGCGAAATCGCGCGGATATATCGTCTGATACTTAGCCGCACGAGGCCGTAGGCCGAGTCGGCTGAATAATCAGACGACATCCCGCGAGATTGAGTCAGGATAATTTGGTTTATTATTCAACAAAATTGATAACAAAATCTGTTTTTCACAAGCTCGTCGAACCTTTTTAAACCTTTCCATGTCGACATTTTTTTCACTTCACTTTTTCTTCCGACGTACGAAGCTACGTATATCGCCGGCGATATCTGTTACCTACGGATGACAGATATCGAGAGCATCATGGAACCATATTTGCGCATAGTGTTACATTTGTTGCATAATAATGGTGATGAACCGAGGGCAGAATTCCCACTGGGCGATAGACCTTTTTTTCGCGTTGTTACATTTTGTTTGTCCAAATAAAAGATACAGATCAGGTGCATGGATACTCAGGAGATTTGATCTTTTGTTTCGTTCATTAAAAAGGGTACATGCAAGCATGAATATGTCTGCATGTACTCTTTTTAATGAACAGACAAAGGATCAACTCTCCTGAGTGTCATCACGTGATCTGTATTCGGAACAACAAAATGTACAAGGCGAAAAAAGGTCTATTGCTAAGAGGTCTGCAACATAGAAGGAGTAGAATTCTTTATTGAACATTGTTGTAGAAAATTTGTCTTCAAATGATTTCAACGTTGAGATACCGAAAGTCTTCAAACCTGCATCGGCTATGTGTAATAAGGTGAGAAAACTTTATCATGCACGATATAAATGTGTAATAACAAACCGTGATCCAAAAGGGAATTAACTTGAATAAAAATTATGGGCTATACCGCGAGAAAAGCTTATTTGTTTGTCTGTCCTTTAGCAGGCATTTATTCACTAAGATAAATGAAAACACTAAAAATGTAAAGCACGTCGATATTTATCATTGTTTTTCTTGCAATTGTGTGAGTTCATATGACCAATTATGTGAATTTCAAACTAAGTAACTATATTGAGAAGTAATCCAGGACCTACTCAATACAACACTGATTATCGTGAACATTAGACCTTTTATGCAAAATGACAGCCAACAATGCAGTTTGCCCTCTCTTTTTCCTCTGAGAATTTGATGCAGTCAAGATAAGTGAACTTGGTTTACAATCAGTAGATGTTGGTGGTGCAGGTGATTGTTTCTTTAGATCTGTATCACATCAATTATATGGCAATAGCAACCATCATATGCGTATGTCTCTAAAGACGGGTGACCAAGTCCTGCCAACTCGTGATAACGATCTTAAATCAAGATGAACAAACTTTGCCTAAAAGTTGCTTTTTGTTGAAAATGTTTCCTTAACTTACAACAAAAGACACTTAGTTGTGTCTGAATCAACTAGAAATTTCCTTGGCTTTATTTGGATATTGAGCTTTCCATAAGCACGATCAGGACAAATAGAAGTCGAATATTTCATATAACAAATAATTATTTTTAAAAAGTGTTTATATGTGTTATAAAAAAATTAAGAACAGTTTTTTTTTTAATATTGTGACTTTCCTCTATACGCACGATCGAACAAGTTTGAAATCTGAATATTTTTCAATATAAACAAAACAATTATTTTTTCGAAAGGTTTGTTTAATGTTTGTAAGAGAATTATGAGATTTTTTGGGGTATTGACTTTCTATAAGCACGATCCGAACAAGTTCGAAATTCGAATATTTCATATAAGCAAACAATTATTTTTTCGAAGGTTTGTTAATGTTATAAAGAAATTATAGAATTTTTTGGGTATTGAGCTTTCTATAAGACACAATCAGGACAAGCTCGAAATCGAATATTTCATGTAAACAATTACTTTTACAAAGTGTTGTTTATGTTATAAAGAAATGAAGAGAGTTTTCTGGATATTGAGCTTACTATAAGCACGATCAGCACAAGTTCGAAAGCGAATATTTCATGTAAACAAATACTTATTTTAAATGTTGGTAGTGTTATAAAGAAATAACAATTTTTTGGCATATTGAGCTTTTTATCCGCCGCAACAGGACAGGTGTGAAATCGAATATTTCATGTAAAACGACATACCACTTATTTTTTAATAAAAGTTTTTTGTTACTGTTAGAACAAAAAATACACAATCCAAGAAATATTTTAATATGATTATAAGGTTGATATGGCAAAATAAAGATTAAAATTAATTGTACCCAGTCAAGTGTGCGAGAGCTTAACCTTCCCCCCCCCCCCCCCCCCCCCCCCCCTCCCCCCCCCCAGGCATTTGAATTTTTGTGCATAAATGTTTGCTCAGATTCTGATTCCCCCTCATCTCAGGGCCAAAAAGAGCTGTTCAAGACTTGCCCCCACCCGCCCGGGAAAATTTACAAGATTGCTGTGTTTAGAAACCTTTTCCAGTAGTTTTTCTGTTATGCTTCTGCGCTGTGGCATGTTTAATCAATGTTGTTATTAACAAATTGACAAGCTCGCAAGTAAAGCTCTATTCCAAGTGTGCTTGCTATCAGACTCAATGGGCACGAGCTATCTGCTACCGTCTACTAATCGCGTGCACGTCAAAGTTCAATGGGTTTCCCATAAGCCATCGAATCTTCAAGCCTTTCACTATTTCTCAATTACCATCTCTGAGGCGATAAATCTCTCTTAGGTCCCAATGCTCCTAAAAATCGCCGAAAATTTACACAAAACTGCCGATGAGTGGACAACGTCTTCGAGAGGGATTTGGCCTGCTTGACACGTGACCGAGATATGGCAGAAAGGCGTGTTAGCGACTGAAAAAGCCTTCACGTATGACCCCCGCCTTCACATGGTTAATTAGAACAGCACATATTTATATGTTATTAGATATAAATCGTATCTTAAACACCCTTTCAGAAATACGCTGGAACACAGTCTTGTGTAGGACCTCTATTGGCTTGTTCTCACCACTCCACCACAATACGCAAACTTTTCCTTTGAATTCATCAAACTTCGGTATCTCCGCCATCTCCACCACGATTTTCAACCCACGTAGATATCAGCGCAACTCATAACATGAAATCGAGGCTAGCGATCACATCTCCCCACCCCCTATGAGTGGTGATCAAATGCCCTCCCCTCCTTGGTAGGAAGAGGCGTCAAATGCCCGGGTATGCTCGAGGGGGGGGGATGTTTAAGCTTCGATTTGACTGGTACATTACTTACATCTAAGCAGGTGTTCAAACTGTCTCTGATGTAAAATAAGTCAATATTAGCCTCCACAGAAGGGGGAGGAAAGAGTACGAAGATTAACTATGGAATCCGGTGTCCCACTGGGCCCCGGTAAGTTCCACGTAGTGGTTTCTAGTTAACCATAGAGTACTTACAGTACGGCCCGAGTAAAATATGGTTAATTTTGTAAAACGCAATCCTCCTGTTTCGTTCGTAAATGATAAGTTTCAGAGGCAGAACAAGAAATGCTATCCTTGTGCGTCTAGCGTGTTCATTGGGTTCAGGTACCGTTCCTCTTTGTAAGCCAAAAAAAGCAACGGTGTTTTGAATTTTGATGTGGCGTTGGCTGTACTGCCCATATGGACCGCACTTTTGGATTAACTGATATATAGCGCTCTTGCCGAATTCCGTCGGTAGCACGGCCAAAACAAACAAAACTCTCAAGAGAAGCATTTAAAGCTGACAAAAACTTGCTCACTGTCGCTCGCCTCATCAGTCGCCATCAGCTCGCGGCATTTCTTTTGACCGGAAATCACACTGCCACACGGTAAACCATCATGGCTTTAGAGGGGGTACGTTTCTCTAAGAAACTAATGGTGCTGCGTCGGTGGGAGTATTACAGGATAATTTGGTTTTATCAACTGAGTTGATAAGTGAATTAGCCACCGTAAAGAGATTCGAAAGCTGACGTTTCGAGCGCTAGCCCTTCGTCGAGCGAATCGCTCGACGAAGGGCTAGCGCTCGAAACGTCAGCTTTCGAATCTCTTTACGGTGGCTAATTACAATAGACCCGTAGAGCCCTGAGGGCGCGAAGGGTCTAATTGTTTTAGTATCACTCCAAATAGTCGAGACAAAAAAGGCAATAATAAGTTAGCAAATGCAAGGTAAAGAAAATATCGCTTGGGAAAAAACCCCCCCCTCAAGAAAAACCGCAAATTTCTGCTACTCGATGACTAATCAATTAGACCCTAGTAGAGTAGCCAATCAAAATGAGGATTTGACATAGTCACTAGTTGGGTGATGACTAATTCAAATTATCCACACTCAAGTGATAAAACCAAATATCCAATCATGGCTTAGTTCCGTAATTACTTTGTTCTTGACAATCAGAGAAATAGTCCAGATTCTGGACTAGCAACAGACGATAGTCAAGTAATTGTATCAGCGTACCTTCCCGCCGCTTTTCTTTTGCAAAAAGATAAGGACGCATGGATCGCCAGGTTAGAGTCACATTAAACGCTTCCCCGTCCCCAACGCGGCTGCCTTCAAACCGACATACATTCCTTTCTCGGTGTTTTGCGCTTTTGTTTGCTCGGACAATGAGCCTCTCGTTTAGTTGTCATTGTTATACGCTGCACCAATCACAGGCGCGAACATTCGCAAGCAATGAAATCCACACATGAATTGGTTAATTTCGAGAGAAAGAGAATAGGTTATGTCGTTTGAAGCAGCCCCTCGGGAAGGGGAGCGACGTTACTCCGGCCCGAGCGGCCGCGAAAAGGAGGACTGCATCACGTTGAACCTGAGTAACATAAAAAAACGTTCTTTTCTTTTTATGCCAATGAGACTACGGAAATTTATACTACAACAATTAGACTACTCGCCCTCGTTTTCTACGAGCGATAGTCAACTCGGGCTGCGCCTCGTTTTGACTATCTGCTCGTAAAAAACTCGGGCTCGTCAGTCTAATTGTTAAAACCCACCCAAAACAATCCGTCTGCGCTGATGTTTGCGACAGGTCTACCAAACATCACCTCTTACGAGATTTCGTTTCGTTCCCAGCATGCTGAGATAAATGGGAACAGATAGCTCGCAGCCATCAGCTTTACTAGCTTTGTTATTTTAGTTAGCGGCGAAATTTGAATGTTCCGCGTGAAGCGACGAAGATAATTCATCGTTTTTGTTCTTCCAAAGCTATCATCTAAAGTGTTAATATAAGTTTTATTTTCACTATACTTTTATTATTTACCTTATATTATTCTACGTGAATGACTCCGTTGGGTAAAAAAAACGCTATGTCTCCACGGCGCTCTATGTTAGGCCCTGTTCCACTAAGACGAAAATTTGAGTTTGGCGTTTGCAAAAAAAGTGAAAATTTTGTAATCACCAATTTTTTGTTTTCGCAACCCTGTTCGCACATGAAGATACGAAATTTTTTTAGTGACAGATAACTTGATCAATTTACATCAAGATGTCGTGAAATGTGCGTCGGTGTCTGTTTCGCGCGAAGTTTCCGGTCGAATTTGTGAATAAAAAATGCTCCCCGAAATGTTTTTATGGCACTTTATTGCCCTTTGCTTTTCATGCAGAACCTGTTCTTGCTACATCAACATTTAGTTATAGTTTTGGTTGCTAGGCCCGATTCGCCTGTTATGGATTTTGGAGGTTTTAATTCAGCTGCGAAGACACTGCCATCACCTTCGTTTTCACCCGCACTTGATATTTCTCCAGCGCCATTTTCCTGAGATCTTGTTCCGTGGAAATATGCGAATGGGTAGAGATTAATTTCAAGATTTACTGAGGCTCTTAATACATGTAATATGTTCCGAGAGAGAACACTCGCGGGAAGTCATACGGTCACGTTCGCTTAGTAATCCATATGTTGCAAATTTGATGACCCAATGACGGATGGATGTCAAGGAACAAAGGATTTTCTCGCCTGACAAAATTTTTACAGCCTCCAAAGCTAGTCGACGGAATCTTTGAAGTCTCGTTCCGCTTGCAAAAATTTTGGTGGGTGCAAAACATCGTTCGCACTAGAAATGGCTTCGCGTTGACAGATTTTTTGGCAAAACAAACAAAATTTCGCGTAGTGCGAACAGGCCCGAAGGGCGTGTCACTTGCTTTTATAGGATCGCCCCGTGTTGAAAACAATACAGTTCTCGAACAAAAACACGGACCGCGGATCCAGACTCTCCGCGCCGACACGCCCGTGAACAGGACAAAGTTAGTATTGGTCATTCACAGACGCGGAAATGACTTCGCATTTAGTAAGCTATTTTGTGATTCTGTATTTGAGGCATGAGTTGCTTTATAGGTTACAAAACCGCCGCCATTTCAATGAAAGTTGATATGTAACCATCGGATTGAAACTGTAGCTTCAGTCCCCCCCCCGTGTGAAAGTTGCCGGAGATGGCGACAGAATATTATTTGACTTGAAAGAATGCGACGACCTCAGCGTTCTGTGGGAAGAGTTAACTGTATGATGTATGTTCGTCTGCGACGATGTGGGGACATCCACCCAAGGGAGGTCTGCCCCACCTTCAAACACAGAGAAGTTTGCTGTAAAATCTGGCTAAAGCAGCTAGGCGACAGGATTCCAGGTTCATCGCTATGTTCTGCCTGCAGCCGCACGCACCAGAGAGGGACATGGAAGATGCCTCAAACGGCTAAACAACAAAGGAGTGGAATGTGATCACTGAACATCGGCGACCCCAGGATCTAAGATCTCGATTGGGAATCGGCTGGAAAAATTCCACCACCCAGAAGCTCCAATGCCGGATTGTCTGTGGTGGCGCCCATGGTAGAAAAGTTCGGCCGCCCGGCCTATTTCTAGTTCGGAAGATGGACAAATGTTAAAAATGGATCCATTTCGTTCATGTAGTTTGTGAAGACCTTGGAGACAAACACAAAATGGGAAGGGCCAGCCTTCCACCCAGCATGCAAATTGCAGAACCACGAAGGAGAAGAAACAGGCAAGAATTAGGAGCTTTGATAGAAGCAGCTGGTCAATGGCTGTTGCTGTGGCGCTCTCGGCTCCAAGAGGGAAATTACATGGAAGAAGTATCCCCTGATATTGATGTCAAAAAAGCGGTCCAAATAGAAAAGTCATTACTCCTGGACTTTTTCTGTAGAACTTGTTAACTTAGCAGCGCCAATTCGGCCACATGGTCAAACCTAGCCGCAGCAGGGAGCAGAAGGGATTCAGTGTCCTGCAGATGATCCATGGGTTGATTCAGAAACCTCACAAAGATACTCCTTTGAATTATGAATTGACAGGTTTGCACTGAGTTACATGTATTTGATTTTTCCTGATTTAGTACACAGGGTTTCCAATCAATAACAAGAACATGTTGAATAAACTTTATTAATATTTAACAATTAAAAGAAGAACATGTACAACTCACATATAGCCTAAGCTAGTTGAGGCGAGTTGTGCAGGGAGCAAAAAAAAAAGAAAAAAAGAAGAAAATAAACCAATTTGTAAGCATTAAGGTATCAGTGTACCCCAAATGACCATCATTCTTCAGCACCGCTTTACAGTCGGACGGTTGACGCAAAACCTACTAAAGTATATATTTTCTGAAAGCTTAATAATTGTAGATTGTGATGGTTTATTTACTAAGGTAAAAAATTAAGGTTTCTCAAATATAACGCTCTATTTCTCGATGTACAGAGGTTCACTAATCATGTTTGTTTCCGGTCAGAGCCAGAGAGCAGGAGAAGGTGATTAATATCGCTATGTCTTCTTGACACCTTTCTCTAAAAACGTTGTCGGGAAATTTTGATTACTTGTCTGGTTTGTTTCTGACACGCAGTTAAACTTTGAGAGTTAAAAAAAACACGCATTCTCTACACTAAAATAATCAATCCCCATAACTTTTGAGAGAAGTAAAAAATAAGAATTCGCGACACCATTTTTTTGCCTGATCATCGGGCAACATGCTCTCCAAATTTCAGGGAAAAAAGTTGAAAATTTGCCGGAAACGAACTCAAAATGTGCACTTCACTCGCTGAAATTTTTGTTTCGAGCTATGAAGGAAAATATAGTTTAGGGCGTTCTTCCAGTCAGTAATGAGATAATTACTCAAGATGTTGTAATATTAATGACCTGTTGATAGACCAAGTGAAGGATTATTTTGCTTTGACTATAGAGCTCTTATCAATTACAAAGCGGGCTCAAAATGTTGCTCCTGGCGGGAAATATTCTTTGCAAGATCTGATTTCCGCTGTTCGCGCAAGTAGGTTAGTAAGGACTGAATAATTTTCGTTCAATTTTTCGTTTTCTACTTTTTAAAAGCCCTAGCTAATGTGGATTCACATTTCTTCTAACGAAACAGCTTGAGGGATGCTGAAGACAAGGGTAAAGCATTCGCGTAAACAAGGCAAAGGAAATCACTTCGAACGGCAAAAGCGCCAAGGAAATTATGATTAGAGAAATGTATATTCCTCGATGGGCAATCCTCGTTTTGACAGGACATGATCCAACTTGAACCAAGCCCAGATCTTGCAGAAACATTCTCCAAGAAAATCACATCTGCGTGAGAAAACCGACAAGAAACTGATTTCAAGAGATTTCTTGCAGGCAATCATTGGCAACAATTGTTCGACCGGCCAACTTTTGCTACGACTCTTGTGAGTCCGGTTCTGCGGGTTCGTCTTTGCCTCAATTTGCCTTCAATTTTGGCCTGGCTAACACTAACGGTCTCGTTCTCCCATCAATGCTCTTCCTCGTGTAGAACAATATTTCTTCTGCTCAAAGTAGGAACCTCGATCTCTAGCCGCTAACACATCAGCTTGATCCTTATCAAATGAAATCAAACCCTTTTTCCTCTTTGAAAGTTTCTTTGCACTACATTTAGCAAAAGGACAAGCTAGCCAAAGGACTTTTATTTGTGTTTTTTTCTTCGACGACATGAAATAGATATAAGTTTTTAAATTTTTGTCTAAAAAATTAGAAAATACTCGAAGCAGCACATCGCACAACACCGTGTCTGTCACATGATCTTTTAATGCAAATTAACTCTTGTGTTGACAACGTGTTGACAGTTATCAGTTAGAGATAATTAATGGAAAGAAACTTTTTTCGTTAATAACTTTGTTTAGAATCAATCTTTTTTCATAGAATTTTTTTTAAATGAACGATTGCATTAAGATCTATCTGAAAAAGCGGAAAACAATTTTTTGAAAAATGATCAAATTTGGGGTACACTGATACCTTAAATAACAGACTGAACAAGGACAGGAATAAAGCACTATAAAAATAAACTATAAATAAAATACAATCAATGAAATCATTATTACCAATCTATGTTAATTAATCTATATTAATAAATCATCTATATTAATTAATCAATTGATATTGATAATTGATGACCAACCGATGAAGAGGATTGTCTGACCTTTTATCGATTGGTCATTGATTAACAATGGCAATTGATTGTCTAATTGAAGGCTTTCGCGCAAAAAGGGTGTACATTGTATTTATTTACTGGGTCAATCTTCATTTTTTGCAGGATCAAGCTAATTTTTGGCAGACTGACTTGTTGTAACATGATAAGCATTGTTCCGTAATTGTTTTTGTCGATTTGCGCTTCGTTCTCCAGAAATAAAGTATGCAAAAAACTCAGTTTTGCAAGCGGCATTTCTATGAGCGAAGCTTCCGAAGTGGATTTCTACACAATGCAAAATTAAGGTATCAGCCAGGGTTAAAAAGGCGAATTTTCGAAAGTTTTGATTTCAAGACATTCAGATAAAGCCTTTCAAGAGTGGTAAAAGTGTTGACAAGCCTGCACGACTCCTGCAGTTCGCAGATGAATAACTTATAAAACCTTCATAGCTTGGCTTTGACTAGGATGTCTTTTAGGGATTTTCCCTTACGATATGAGATAATGGGGGGCTCCTCAAAGATATTTCTCAGTTGTGGTTGATTTTTTATGAGGTGCCATTTCCCCATGAGTGTGTCCTTTAGGTTAGGCAACGCCGGATGGTATTGTGTAACAAAAGGCAGTATTTTTCTTGCGGTTTTGTTTTTCTGTGCTAGCGACACTTCTCTGTTGGAGAATTTAATCTCCCAAAGGTGTTTCTCTACAATTCTAGCTGGATATCCTCTATTCTGCAGGCGTATTTTGAAATTGCTCATATTTTCCTCAAAGCTAGTTTGAGAGGAATTTGTCCTTGTAGGGGCCCTTGTGAAATTCCACCATAGGCGCGTAGAACGACTAAGGAATAAGTAAAGAAAGCTCGAACAAGCTCAGTCTCGCAGAAGTTACCAAGAAACCAATCAGTCTTCCCGCAAAACGCCAGCTAGAAATAGAAATAATAACGGAGATAAGAATGAAAACGAGCTAGCCGAAGTGTTGAAAGCCAAGATTTGCGCTGCCTGTGCTCCAAGTCGGCAGCCCCTGGACCGATTTATTTGAAATTTGGCCAGCTTATTGTCTGATGGTTTTCCTCCAAAATCGTGTCTGCGATTTTTGTTTTCTTTTTCCATTTTCGAATAATCACCATTTTTTCAAAGGAAGTGCTGATGATTTTGTCCCCTCTGGCCTTATCCTAGTGTCACAAAAGAACAAATGCATGTGTCAAAAATTTTTTAGTAGCATGTGTCAAGAAGCAAATGCGATGTTTATCATTCTCTTCTGGTCATATTTCTTAGCAAGACTGGAGGTGAATTTAGATAGACATATGCTTTCGCAAAAAACATCTCAATGACGCTCTCTCTTACGATTTTGAGATTTTTAAAGGAATCGAGCCATACTCTGGAACTATTAAGCTTTCAGAAAATGTATGGTTTGTTGGGGTTTATAAGAAAAATGAAAGCGCTACAGCGACCCGCGCACGGATGGTCCTGAAGGGTGGCAGAGCGATACCTTAAACGATTACTTTTAGCAGCATCAACAGCAAATTTTTTTAAATAGATGTTTTGGTTTTTTAAATAAGTAGAGAAACAGACCGAAAAAAAACAAAATTTATTGACCTTGTATAAAACCCATGTCACAACAAAACAAATTCACATCCGCCCCATTCTGTGCCTTAATTAGCTGCAAAGCAGCAGTAAGAGATTAACATAATTAAATGACTAATAAAACTTGTATGAGTCTAGCGAAATTAAAAGTTTCTTTTGTTCTTTGTTGAGCAAAAGATCTCCAGAGTAAAACTGAGTTTTTTGTACGCATTATTTCTGGAGAAGGCAGCACAAATCGACAAAAACAATTACAGAACAATAGTTTTCATGTCAAAACAAGTCAGTCTGCCAAAAATTAGCTTGATCCTACAAAAAATGAAAATCGAGCCAAAAAAGCGATAATATGCCCTTTTTTGCATGAAAGCCTTTAATTGGTTTCTATTGGTTGTAACATCTGCAGTTCTCTTTTTGGTTTCTCATCGTCTTGGTTTGACTTATTTTGCCAATCAGTAGCGGTGTGACTATTGATTGATTGTTGATTGACTGATACCAATGAGTACCTGATCGGAATTGACTAATTTTATCAACTGTATGTTGATTGATTTTAAAATCACTGAACTGATCATTGATTTCCATCGATTGCACACCCAAGGGTTAATACTGTTAACTTCCGATAAGGACAGACCCATGAGATCAGCCAAAAGTTATTTGTGTGAAATACATATGATACTGAAACTTGTGCTGACTTAATATATATCATGCATTGCAATTTATTTCATTAGATCAAACTGGAAATATCAGTGTGAAGGTGGAGACAGTAACCTCTGCACAAGGTAAAGGTCTGGTGCAGATGAACAGACAAAGAAATCTGTTACCAGCAGGGCTCGAGACTAACTTTTCAGCTTGCTATCCCAGTGGCTAGTGACAGGTTTGATTCACTAGCCAAAACAAATTTTTCACTAGCCAGATTCTTTAATATCCATCATTGCATCAAGTCAAGTAAATGCTAGCCTGACTGTGTAACTTGCAGTATGCTTTGAATGAACAACTGGGAAGTACAAAGTTTTTGCACCCTCGACTCTCACAGAACCGCCATCAAAACTTCGGAACTGGCGTGCCCAAAAAAATTCTTTGCTTTCAAAACACCGATTCACGATTTTTGCAAACAAAATAATTTGTTCCACCTTAACTCTATACGTTGCAACCATAGGCATAGATGCTATAATTATAGGCGTCACACAACAACGAAAACGGAAGTTTTCGCTTTAGTGAGAAGTTCTCACAGAACTTTACAACTCACCGTCGAAAAACATTCC
>JAHPZR010008477.1:47500-50000 GCA_019787425.1 Platygyra sinensis
GACATGTTTTTGTTGTTTATATGTAAAACTAGCTACTGTTGAAAATTTGAGAGCAATCGAACAAATTCACTTTGACTTATAGCTCCTCAAGTGTACCCTTCTGGTGAAAAAATTGTGTTCTCAGATAACTGAGCCAATCAGCATGTGTTCACAGGGAGATTCCCGCGAAAACCGTCACGGTTGACTGCATATACGTCAACAGGTTGCCTACGGCCTGTCAATTAGAAAACGAAACGAAAAACCGTATTTTCTCCGCCATCATTTAATATTTTTGAGAACTCATGCTTAGACCTATACATTAACCTAAAAACCACAGTTTCAACAAAATGGTTGGTCTGAAGGTGCACGGTAACCTTAAGTGTTTGTACGAAGCTTGCCGAAAATAACAAATTGTAGCGCTGTTTCTCAATTGCGTGACGCGCAGTGGTTACCTAGCACGTGATCAAAATCTGTCCCGATCAAATTTCTTTCCACGACTAAATATAGTCGTGTTCGTTACGAAAACTTAAAATTTCAACATTTTTTGCACTGTATTAAACTAAACTCAACATCAATGTATCGAAACAGTAGAAACTACATGTATACACGAAAATAAGCCTTATACTGACTACAGCAAGAACCATCGAAGCCCTCGCCGGCATTTTTTGATGTTCAAATCCAACTATTAAAATCTCTGTGGCGTCAAGTTTCCTGACAGGAATACACTTGGACCACGCCAAAATGAAATGCACAGTCAACTCTCAAAGACAGACACCATCGGAACCAGCCTCAGCTGTCCGTCCTAGAGAGGTGTTTGGCTTGTAGAGAGTGGAGGTAACATGACCCCAGGAATTTTAAGATAATACTGCTGACCCTGTGCACAGTGAATACGAGATTATTTACTTGAACGAAACGTACAAACTGGAACAAAAACGTATCTATAAAATTGAATCTCTTGT
Source organism: Platygyra sinensis (assembly GCA_019787425.1). Classification (NCBI taxonomy): domain Eukaryota; kingdom Metazoa; phylum Cnidaria; class Anthozoa; order Scleractinia; family Merulinidae; genus Platygyra; species Platygyra sinensis. Next base: position 48,439 of record JAHPZR010008477.1, read on the forward strand.
CGTATTACAATAGGCCTTATCACAGTTTTCGACGCCATCTTGACGGGTAGGCAAAGCGGTCAGAAATTAGTGTTTGTATGGGAATCCGATGGCAAATAACCTTTTTCCAAAATTGAATTTTACGCAATTTATGAATCGCAACGTCAAAATACTAAGTAGAAGGTTGTATTCACCAAGTTTCAAGGATAATGTAGCTTGGCTAGAAGACATCCAGTTAATTTTTCTAATTTTCCATACATTTCTCTGTAAATTTTGCTGGGTAGACAAACATCCAGACGCGGTTCACAGGGAAAAAAATTACAGAAAAATGCATGGTAAATTAAACAGTTAACTGAGTGCGTTCGACTGAAACTATTCAGTCATTCACCTAAATTGCAAATATTTATATTTACTTGCCGGCCTTACAAAGTAGACACTGTACCTGTGTCCTGTGTTGAAATTGACTTGGAGAAGCCGAATTGTTTTTAATTCTACTTGCAAGTCAGTAGTGAAGGTGCTAGTTTTATATGAAAGGGTGGATCCTAACACGGATCCTAGCTCGGATCCTAGCTCGGATCTTAGCTCGGATCCTAGCTCGGATCCTGGCTCAGATGCTAGCTCGGATCCTGCGGAAGAGCTGCCATATTCCATCGCGGGCAAAGCCCGCGAGGAATTCGCGAGCGGCGAAGCCGCGAGTGAAATTCCCGCCTGCCACATTTGGTATGGTTTTTGCTTGCTGCCCACTTTTAGCACTTTTGATGAATCAATTAAGTAAGCCAATCAGAGAACCAAGTGTAACATGAAACATGAAACTAAGCCGAACAATGGCACATACAACACGCAACAGTCAACAGACTTGCGTGTAAAGAGCTACTTTTGAATCCTGTGGTACCAGAGCGATCAAAGGAGGAATACACCTATACAGTGAGCGCCAGAACCATAAGCTCGATCAGATAGCGGCAAGAAACATAAAAATTTCTCTAGACAAGCTCAGAGACAAGCGTATAGCTTTCTCGAAGCATAGTTAGTCGACTAACTATGCTCGAAGTAAAGCCATGGCGGCTCCTATGAAAAACTTACAAAGGCAAACAGTTCTAATCAAAGCCGGGCCCGGCGTCACAATATAGAATACAGCAAGTAAGCAACACATTCACAGAAAACGTCATATCTTGTCCCTCAAAAGCAAATGCTTAGCACTTGGAGATTTAAAAACATATGTTACAAAAGAAATGAGCCAAAACAATACACTAACACATGGCAAATAATTTACAGAGGTGTCAAACTCGGCGAAGCGACGTGTATACAACAGCGGAAATCATGCAGCTCTATGACCTCTTAAAATTTTCTGTAGCACGATCTACGGCTCTACTCTACTTTAAATTCCTTCTTATAACATAACATGGAGTGCCCTTCATAAACACGAGTGAAGCGACAAAAAGGTCGAGTGACCCAACAGAGAACGGCAAATGTACAAATGTCACGAACCACAGAAGTCGTATGTTAGTCAACCCCATTTTATACATCATTCCCTGAAATCTCTCTCTTGTTCTTCCTTCAGTATAATTTTTCTCCTTTCCCTGCGG
>JAHPZR010008477.1:62500-67260 GCA_019787425.1 Platygyra sinensis
TTCATTGATATCAAGTTTGTCTCTTAAATTGTACTTAAATTCGTTGGTGTATCATCGAAACATCTTCGGGTCTTCCTCGAAAGTCTTCGGCAATCTTCGGAAATCTTCGGACATCTTCGGAAATTCTTGGAAAATGTTCGGGAGCGCTCGTCTGGCCTTCGGAACAATTTTGGAAAATCTTCGGAAATCTTCGGAAGGTGTCGGAAATCTTCGGAAAATCATCAAAAACGCCGTCATCAGCATGTCTATATAATAAAAAGAACATTACACGGCGGCTTGAAGATATGAATTTTATTTTCTCGTGGCAAAAGCAATATTTTACTCACTCGCTGCACTCATTCGTAAAATATTGTTTTGCCACTCGAAAATAAAATTCATATCTTCGCGCCACCGTGTAATATCCTCTATATAATGTTCAATGTTTGTGGAGCAATAAATTTTTCTCATTTGGTGCAGTTAGGGTTGCATACTATGCTTAATCCTTGACGTTTGAGCTATGTGTGATCAAACATGTTTAATGCCATTTGGACACGTTTATCATTAAACTTCTGGACACCAAATATGTTTCATCAGTATTTGGTCATCACACATTTCTTGTTTAGACAGGCCTTAATATTAATGTAACAGCAGGTCCTCAATGGAAATTTACAAGACAGTTTTAAGTTAAAATTTTACTTTATTTATTTAGTAAAATCCAACTAGTGGTCTATTATCAATGCTGCGTTCTGATTGGTTGAGCTACTAGTAGGCTATTTGTTATAGCCCACTAGTAGCAAAAAGCGCCAGCTTTGAAAACTAAAACAATGGCTTTAACTAGCGAAAGATGTTTTGTCTCTATATTTTTTTGACCAACTAGTTGGATTTTACTAAAGCAATTATTCCTCTCGCCCTCATGGGCTCTGAGTCAATAGCCCATTTGGCCTTCGGCCTCATGGGCTATTGACTCAGAGCCCATTCGGACTCGAGGAATAATTGTTAAATATTGTATGTGGTTTATTTAAGGGCCCAAACCACACACACTCTGGAAATGGGCATGATAAACTCATGGATTTCATGAACAACACATTTTCGCTGGCTGTGTATGGTTTACAAGATGCTTTTAATGGCTACATTCTTTATTTAAAACTGAGTGTGGCCCTCAAACTCTGATCCTAAACTGATAGGAAGGAATAGGATAGGAATTTTTGAAATTCGCGTTAATTACCGGTACATCCCTTGTTAATTTCCTATTTGTTGTTGGAGGCTTGTCTCCAGGGCCTCATTGGCATTCAAAATGGCAGTAAGAAATCAGAAACGGTAAAAGGCGGTCTTCCATAGCCTTTTTAGACTTTGTTAAAAGTCTAAACAGAAAACAATATAAGTTTTGCCTCCTATGTAAAGCTTACACTCGCTAAACATGATCGTGTGTTTTTCGTGAACCTGTAAAAAATAGCAGTAATAGATATCTTACCAGTGAAGTAAATGTGCCAGTCCGCCCTCTGTTTCGCTTCTTTTGTCCAACTTTTCCTCGGCTCTCAAGACCTTCAGGGTCAATCTGCGTCATGGCATCGTACACCAAGCCTCGTGGTACTGCTTAATGGTAGTGCTCTCGTAACTTTTTGTGCATTGATCGGTACCTAAAGAGTTGTCCTGGTCCACTGGTTTCTTCTTTGACTGCCTTTTCTTCGACTTTCAAGTCTGTTCCGTAGTCTACATATTTCACCCCAAAGTGAGCCATCCTTCGACTCGGTGGAACTCCACGCATATTGCGGATAGCCTCGACCCAGAAAGTCTAGAACTTCTCTGACGAGTCAACTTTTGGAGCACGTATTTCGGTATGTCGGCTTTCGGGTTCTCGTCGTTTTCCCAGTCAATATTCCGAATACTACTTATTTTGGACGCGGGACGAACTGCCTGGATTTCTCGGGCAATTTTGGGTCAAGCGGGTCTCAAGCTCCGCTGAAGTCCGCTGATTAAAGTCTTCATGGGCTATGAGAATGATGGGTCACTGCACTATGTGGCTTATGAACAGTGAATGGTTCCTTTTTTGGTTTCCTCTCTCGCGCTCACAATATGTACACTTGGTTATCATATACTGCAGATATCAAGTACCATCCTAACAACCCTGATGTGTCAGGAGCTTCTAATTACCTCTAATGGCTGAAGTATATTGAATAAGCGTGCAAAGCATCCTGGTATATGATAATGACAGGCCACGTAGAAATAACGTTGATTTTTTTTTCCTATATCAATTTCCAGTGTTGAATTTCAATGTTGTCTTTTCAATGTTTAGTTTTAATGTTGATTTTCAATTTTTTTCTTTTTTCCTTTTTTTTTTGGATTATAGTATTTTCAAAATATTTTAGTGCGTTAATTATTTCTCTTTATTTTTTTACTTTTTAATTTGTGAACGAATATTTTTTACTTTATATTATTTATTACATTAGTCTTTTTTCTCCCTTTTTAGTGCAGAGTGCACTATTGGGATGGTTTGGGGGTTGACGCCGCTAGAGCACTATGGCAATAAGGTGTAAACTTTAATGTTTTTTTTTAATTAATGAAGTTCAATTAGTCAATTAGCCTTGTTTTGAGTGGGTGGGGTAGGTACCTTTGATTGCTACGTAAAACGTACCATACTTACATTACTTTTCTCGTAACACCAGAAAACTATATATGGTTCCAATATTCTCTTGTTATCCTTGTGGTACTATTCTCTAAGAACAAAAGCGATTTACACGAAGCGCATGAGCAGATGCGCAGATTGATTAGCGTTAGTGTTAACTATATGTTGGGTCGATGCATTTCATACACAATTATACACAAACGTTTAGTGCTTTTCCTTCCGGTTAAACACAGTATGTAAGACGCATGCGCTCTAGCATTGTCAGCATGATACAATCCGTCATCGAGTTCAGATTCATGCGTGCGATACCACACTCTCGTCTTAACGGCCAATAGCAGTCATATTTCGGGTAATATCAGTTCCCCCTTTTAGTGCAAAGAACGCTTTTGTGACAGCGTATCTTTTGGAATCATCCCTTGCTCGGTTCAAAAATGCTGTGTGCTGTTTTCAAACTACTTCGTGTTTGCTAAGCTTTAAACAGGGAAACGAATGGATCTTCTCAGTCGCTTGTTTATTTTCTCTCCTATGAAAGAGAACAAGAAGTTCACAAATGTATTTACCCGAAACACTTCCAAGTTAACGGCATCAAATATTACTGTAGACACTGTGGCACTCATGCACGGAAACCGCAAATAAATTTAGTCAGTCTTTGAGGGGGCGCATTCACCTATGTAGGACATAATATCGGTCAAGTTGAAACGCTTCTCGGTTGTATTAATCGATATCGTTGTGTATTTTGAAATGGTTAACAGGTTTACTGTTAACACCATCGGTGGCAACCTAATAAGATCGTGCTATTCCGAGACACGACGTGACTATTTGATAATTAAATTAGTAATTGTTTATCGTATATTAAAGACTTATGCGCTCGTGGGTTCAAATCCCATCTGGGACTCGGATTTTTTCCGAGCTCTCCATAAGTTCAATAATTGTTTATCAATGATGTGAAAATTTGCCTCTTGATTGAAACAAAATCATTCGTCTTCCAATTTTTTCATAAGTAAATAACATTATTTCATTTTTCTCAGGAAAAAAAGCGAGCATATCTTCTTTGTATGTTTTTGAGAAAACAAGGGTATCATGCTACAAACTTTGCGAGAAAAACAAAAGTATCAAGTTACAAACGTTGGCGTTGAAAAACTTAAAGTATCACGTTTGCTAGTTCAACGTATTAATGAATTTAGAATGAACGAAATTCCACGTAAAACACCACAGTAAAATTTAAAACCGTCTTGACAAACAGTAATTGTAAGTTATTTTTGGGCCTTAAACTAACAAGTTACATACAGGCAGCTGATGACTCAAAACGTACTGACAGTCCTACATAACACTCTGCACTATCTGAGATTGTCTCACTAGTTAGTGCAGAGTGCACTATTGGGATGGTTTAGGGGTTGACGCCGCTAAAGCACTATGGCCATAAGGTGTAAAATTTAATGTTTGTTTAATTAATTAATTTCAATTAATTAATTAGCCTTGTTTTGAGCGGGTGGGGTAGGTACCTTTGATTGCTACGTAAAACGTACCATACTTACATTACTTTCCTCGTAACACCAGAAAACTATGTATGGTTCCAATATTCTCTTGTTATCCTTGTGGTACTATTCCGCTCTTAAGAACAAAAGCAATTTGCTCGAAGCGCATGCGCAGATCGATTAGCATTAGTGTTAACTATATGTTAGGTAAACGATACATTTCATACACAATTACACTTGAACGTTAAGTGCTTTTCCTTGTGGTAGAACACAACTTGTAAGACGCATGCGCTCTAGCACTGTCAGCATGAGACAATCCGTTCTCGAGTTCAGCATTCATGCGTGCGATACCATACTCTCCTCATAACGGGCGATAGCAGTTATATTTCGGGTAATATCAGTTTTCCTTTTCAGTGCAAAGAACGCTTTTGTGACAGCGTATCGTTTGGAATCATCCCTAGCTCGGTTAAAAAATGTAGTGTGCTATTTTCAAACTATTTCGTGTTTGCTAGGCTTTAAAGAGGGAAACGAATGGATCTCCTCAGCCGCCTGTTTAGTTTCTCCGCCATGAAAGAGAACAAGAAGTTCACAAATGTATTCACCCTAAACATTTCCGAGTTAGCGACATTAAAAGTACCCGGTAGTAATGTCGTGACAAAAGAAACTTCTCAAATATTGCTGCA
>JAHPZR010008479.1:0-17500 GCA_019787425.1 Platygyra sinensis
AACTATGAAGAGATTCGCTCTTTTTCTAGCGATTCGCTGAAAACAAACGCACATAAACAAAGTAAATACACAGAGCAGGAAGCCAACGAAAACAAACTATGAATAAAGCAAGTAAATTAACGGGAAAATAACGAAACTTACAAGATTTGTGTGGCACCGCGACGACTAAAGCATAATGACAGCGACAGCTAAAAAAACTAACGACAGAGATGCTATAGCAAACAATAGAAACAAGGAAGGAAAAAATGTACACGAAATATGAACACATTGCGTACCGAAAGTAACTGGTGAAACAAATTAGAATTATAACAACGTACACGGAATAATTGAAAAACGGAAAACAATGGATAAAAACGTGATGGCACAGCAAATGCGTGGCACCGTAACTACACTGTCTAAGCTTTTGTGTTGCCAATCCCCTCATTTTAGACATTTTGATCGATGTAGTACTCTCTGTAATCACGTAATCACATTTCCGAGATTGACGCTTTTAAAAAGTCACTCAAGAGTACTTTTCAGCCACACATATTGTAAATACATAGAATTCTTATATTAGTTTTATTGTGATTAGTTTAGGAGGTTTAATTTTATTGTACACGACCACATCAACTTTGCTGAACTTTTAATCGTGATTAAATAATGCGGTTATTATTATTATTATTATTATTATTATTATTATCATTATTATTACTTTGAATGTAGTCCTAATAGAGGACTTTTTTATTTATCCTTTTATTTACAATGCTAACTCTACTAACGTAACATTACTATCAATACTGACAACAGCAAAAAAAAAAACGTTTTCTTACAAAACTGACGTTACAAGTCTCCAGTACTGCGTCTTTCTTACTGCACAATAACAAGAAAACTTTTACTGACAGTTATAAAAGAGAAGAAGCTAAAAGAAATGTCGGAATACACAAATAAATAAGCTTAATAGAGGACGCTTTCTGTTGTAATGGGTTGGAATTGTTGACATTTAAGGAGAAAGTCACTCAAAAAACGTATGTCTTTTTTGTCAACGCTAATAAAAAACGCCACTCACCGATGTTTCAGCCTCAAATATGCAGGTTTTCCTTATGCTATTCGCCTCCAAAGAAGCCCAAAATTCGACATCTGGCCGCCAGTTTGAACAATACTCAGCAGCCGAGCCGCTTTTTTCTTTATGTCATTCCGTCCAAGAAATTTTTTTAAATGGCTTCCGTCAAGCCTTTTATTATGGCTTTTTTAGGGCTGCTCTTGGGCCTTATTATGTTGAGCCAAACATGCTTCAAACTCCGAAATGATAGCAGTGAAGATAGTCAAGTGGATAATCGTTTGAAAAAATGCATTTGCTGACGTCCTTGTATCAGTTACAGCTTTTTCTGCTTCCCGCCAATTTCGAGTCGGATAGCCTGACGTCACATAAGCACGGCCCTGGCTTCCAAGCACAGTTTCAAATGGCGGTTTCCGAAGTCCGATTCTAGGCTTCTTTCGAGACTAATTATTTAAGGAGGTAATCGCCGTTTTTTCTGGAAGGCTGTGAAAAAGATGGTGGCAAAGTTTGAATTATATTTTTAAATTCGAGCACGTATTGCATGCCTATCTTTGTTTTTAGGTGAGAGAACACTGTTACGGTCTGTTGGAGGAAGCGATCAAATCAACATAAATCAGTGTGCTAAGGCAGAAGAGACTGCGAGGTAAGAACAGTGGCTCAAAATGCCCAGTCGGGGAAAATCCTTTGCTACTTTATCCTTTGCCTCTGTTACATGATTCGTCACGCAACGCTTTGGAGAAGACGCATTGCGTGACAACCGACGGGAAGGTTTTATAGTATGGCTCAGCAATGCTCTTTCACAAAAGCCACTCGCTCAGTCAATTTTTTTTTTTCATGTTAGTTTTTTGGCGACTTGAGAATGATTTGATTTCAACCTGCTTGACATTTTCTCTGTTTGTTTGTTTGTTGTCGCGTTTAGGTTGTTTGTGACATGGAGTCCACATCAATCGATATGGAGCATAGCATCTTCATGAACAGCAAGACAGACATTGCTTACAAGACTGCCATGCTAAAAAAGGTGAACAAAAGATTCCATTCGTGGCACGTTTGCCCCAGATGTTATACTTTTATTATTATTTTAAAACTTGACTGGTATTGGTAGCAACTCAACCTCGTTCCCAGGGCCTTTTCCCTGGCTTGGGGGCGGGGCGGGAAAAGGCCCTGGCATCGGCTGGTCACGTGCCCAATCCTGGGTGTAATAAATTAGCGAGTTTGCATAATCAAAAGTGCCAAGATTGCGGAGAAACTGTGCTTTTCGACTTGGATCTGCTTTTAAACGTTGAAACTTTTCGTCGTTTTGTTCAGTTAAAGCCGCTTCAAGTAATGTTTTGAATATTTACTGAAAGGCAAAGACATTGTTGCCGTTCTACCGACTGGCTTGGCAAATCTCTGTAGTTTTAGAGTCTACCGGATTTCTTGCCTGTCAAGGCGGACAATAATATTTTGTAAAATACACGAATTCTACGGGCGGTTCGTGACATTTATGCATTTGTCGTTTTCTGTTTGGTCACTCGACCATTTTGTCGCTTCACTCGTGTTTATGAAGAGCACTTCATGCTGTATTCTAAGGAGTAATTTTAAGTTGAGTAGCGTGCAATGGCAATTTTTTTTTAGCTAGCCCGAACAAACAGTCAACAGACTTGCGGGTAAATATAGCAACATTTGAATCCTGTGGTGCCAGAACGATCAAAGGAGGAATAAACCTATACGTCAAGCTCCGGCCGAAACATAAGCCGGACCATAGCTGCAAGAAACATAAGAATTTCTCTAGACAAGCGTATAGCTTTCTCGAAGTAAAGCTACGACGCGGCGTTTCCTAAGAAAACCGCACGAGGGCAAATATTATATCCGTGATAAGAAACTACACGCACTGTATTTGCAAACAGTTCTAGTTACCGCCGGGCCCGGCGTCACAATATAGAATGCAAGTAAGCAAAATGTTCACGGTAAACTCACTAAAGCGTCATATTTTTCCCTCAAAAAACAAATACTTGGAGATCTTGCAATAGAAATGAGCCTAAAGAATGCATTTACACACGGCAAATTTCAGAGGTGTCAAACTCGACGAAGCGACATGCTGATAACAGCGGAAATCATACAGACCTACGACGGCCTCTAAAATTTGCGATAGCACGATCTAACGGCTCAGCTCTACTTAAAAGTACTCCTTAGAGTACAGCATGAAGTGGCCTTCATAAACACGAGTGAAGCCGCAACATGGTCGAGTGACCGAACAGAAAACGGCAAATACATAAATGTCACGAACCGTAGAATTCGTGTATTTTTACAACTGATATATTATTGTCCGCCTTGACGGACAAGAAATCCGGTAGACGCTGAAACTACAGAGATTTGCCAAGCCAGTCGGTAGAACGGCAACAATGTCTTTGCCTTTCAGTAAATATTCAAAACATTACTTGAAGTAGCTTTATCTGAACAAAACGACGAAAAGTTTCAAACGTTTATAAGCAGATCCAAGTCGAAAAGCACAGTTTCTCCGCAATCTTGGCACTTTTGATTATGCAAACTCACTAATTTATTACACCCAGGATTTTAGGGTGTAAGGTGGGCACGTGACCAGCCGATGCCAGGGCCTTTTCCCGCCCCGCCCCCAAGCCAGGGAAAAGGCCCTGGGAACGAGGTTGGTAGCAAACTATGGGTCGTATCTTGACGTTTGTGGCAACCTTTTTAAAGATTTAAGTCCGTGATCATCTTTTCACAAAATAGCCTCAACAAAGACAGAACGTGAAGGCCCACTAACAGAGTTAGAAATTGAAGGCCGGGCCGGTATAACTTATGGCCAATGATGGTGCAAATCTTGACTGGACCTTACCATGCGTAACTGGTGTAAAGATCATAAAATATAGGGCGCACGCCTCAGACGGCGTGAATGGGCACGGCATCGCGCCATGATCGCGCGGCAACTCCAAACTTGCTTCCTACCAGACCATAGTCTCTTTCGCAGCCGTTATTAGGGTCGTCACGCAACGCTTCTCCCCCACTAACCGTTGCGTGACGACCCTAATAACGGCTGTAAAGGAGACTGACCAGACCAGCGCAAACTATTGAACTAGGGAAGAAAGTTCCGTGTTAACCACGGCAAAGTTAAAAGGTTGGATGCTCAGAGACGTATTTGACTACAAAGATGTCAATTGTCATGCGTTTTATTTATTTTGGGCGTCGCCATTGTATTAATTCTTGAGCCAAGCCACAATGAAGTAACTTCTCTTAACAAATACTGTTCAATGGAAGCCCTTCAAATCTTAACATGTTAAGTGTTATTGTAGGTTAGTGAGGTGAAGTCAAGCACCAGTAGTGGCAGAGTTTTTGTTTGGACGAAAACTTCACAAAACAGCACAGCAACATCCACTGCATCCTCGAGTGATGCACAACAGGGCATTAAGCAGGTGTGTGTTTATTCTGTATCGTGGCGACTGGACATGAATCACCATTATGGCGTGACGTATGTAACAGAATGAACTATCCAGAAAACTGACTACGCATACCATTGCTGTGCTGAATTCCCATACCATTGCTGTGCCCCCATATATCAGACGGTGTTCTCTGGAAGTTGTCCCCCCCAGTTGCATCCCTCTCGCCTTCTCTTCATACCTCCCGTCCCCCACGCCTCCCCCACTCTTACAATTAAGAACTGGCTGATAAAATTTTTAACAGTGGGTGGCGTAGACAAAACTGCTCTTGTCACGGTATGAGTGTTCTTTTTGACTGTGTTCTTATTCAGGAAACAGAGGAAGCTAATACCAAGGAATTCACTCCATTTGTATCTGCGTTACAGCTGGTGGTAGGTCTTTGACAAGAGCGATTTAGATTGTTAATTAATCTCTCTCTATGTTATGGAACTTTGCTTCTCAAACTCATTTATCTAATAATTCATCAAGTTAAAACAAAGAAAATCGCAACCGCGAAAGAGGTTTGGATACCCGGTCTTAATTAGCATAGATTTTCACGGTTTTACTTCTCCGTTTGCTCCTTAGTTTTTGTTACGACTGAGAAGATATATCAAACACTCGAGACTGTGTTTCATCGGCTATCTAAATACCTCGAATTTCGTCAAAAAAATACTCCGCTACGCGTCGTATTTTCAACTCTCTTTTCGGTGTTTGGATATCCCGATGAAACACATGCCTCTCTCGTGTTGGATATATTACCTCCTTGATATCCTTCCCTTCATGCGTGATAATGCTATTTTTCATATAATCAACTAAGCTCATCATTAAGGTGAGAGAGAGTACATCTCGCAGGGAAAATATGTCTTTTTACGATAACTGCAGAAATTCACGCGCGCTCATTGGCTAATTTTTATTGTCCATATGCGGACATACACATAAATTTAAAATTCATGTGACGCGTCAGCGAGTGAGAGCCGGCAATTCGACAATTTGTTATCGTAAAAAACAAATTGATGTCAGTTTTTAATGCGTCTGTCCTGTTATTGATAATGAATTTCGTCATCACATTGTCAAAGTAGTCTGCGGATCCACTCGGCTATCGCCTCGTGGATCCACAGCTACTTTGACAATGTGATGACGAAATTCATGATCAATAACAGGACAGACGCATAAAAAACTGACGTCAATTTGTTAAATGTACAGTCACCCTCAGTCCAAGGCATTCTGTTGGATAAAAAGTCTCTGTATCTCTGTTGTACTCACTCAAGATAACACTTCTCAAAGCTGCCTAAATGTGTTTTGCAAATGACAGAATCCTAACAGAATAGTCTTTGCCACTGGAATTATTTGATCGGGTTAAATTCAGTAGGAAATGGGAAAGCTGAATGATTTGCTGTTCTCGCACTGTGTAGCAACCTAAAGCCGTGGGAACGAGGTTGGGTGTGTAGTCGAGTGCTACTGACCTTACCTTATTGTAAACGGATTCCAACCGAGGCAAGTCTGCCCATTTAGTACTAATGATTCTGGTCGCTCTTTTAATGTAGAAATCAAACCACAGAATAACAAAAGAACCTGCAGCAGCTAAACCGTCAAGGAAGGTATTTTGAATTTTTCGTTTTTAGTAGGCCAGAATTTAAACAAAACAAAGATTACAATCTTAAGTTGCTTTGATTTGTTTCGGCGACTACCAGGCTACACCACGTGACCCGAAACGAAAGGTCCGTGTCGAAATATGGGGACCTGGGAACTGGATAAATTCATAGAGTGGTGTGTCTCTTTAAGGTCATTCCACTGAAATAGAACCTAAACTGAGATTTTTCTCAAACTTTGCCAATTGATTGTTTTCATTATAGGAACTTAAATTTGGAAATAAAAATGAGGGGTCCCCATGTTCGTTTAGGAGCAACAGCACCTTGTTTATACCATATAAACCCTTACAAAAGCACCACGATTGCTTGCTAAATTCACGTTTCCGACGATTGTTTTTTTCTCAAAACTGAGAATTGGCCCATATTTATTTTACATAGAGAAATTTACTAATCAAATCAAAACGACAGAAAAAAATGATAGGTCACCGTACTCGTTTTCGAGAAAATGTCGATTTACCTCTTCGGCAGAGGTCCAGTCGTAAAGAAAAAGCCGCCATTTTCTAATGCGCGCGCGCTAATCGCGCGTAAAATTATGCGCAGTAGGGATGCGCAATGCAATACTGGGGAATGACCTTAAGTTACAGCTAAGCGCTGCTTTGTGATTCGGATTCTTTTCTTTGATTTACTCCTGCAGATTCCCACTCCAAGGGTGATTCCAACAATAAAGTACTTCTTTGAGAACAAGTAAGTATGTACGATGATTTCTGCAGAACATTCGAGCAGTAATGCCAAAGAAAAGCCTCATAGCATGGTGATATTTCGAATCAGTGTAGTTGAGAAGAGCTTCTCTAGACCTAACCTCTCAAGCTGACCCCGTGAGAGACAACTGACTTGAAGTTATCCATATTTCAATTACAACAGACGTTTCGCGTTAGTTTAAAAACACACTATACGTTTTCTTGCGAGCTTTGAGATTAATTTTCTCGAGAATGCTCGAGAATGTAATCACAGGGTCACTTAGGGAAGTGAATTTAAGTGAGTTACTTTAAATAGTATTCAAAAACTTTCCGTGCTGTGAGAAGATTTTTAGAAAATACTTTTTGCACTTTTTTGCGCGAACTTTCAACGGAATCCGTCTTAAATGTGTTGTTCGTTGATTTTCACTTTATCTTTTTTTACGTGCAAAAGTATTGTTGTACATTTTATTTTCAGTGATAAGAGTGAAGTCAAAGAAGAAACTGCATGCAGATGATGCTGGAAAACTACCTGCTAACGGTGAAAAGAGAACTGCCTCAGAGGTCGGTCTATAACTTGCATAATTAACACTGACCAGCACTGGTCAAAAGTCGATTTCTCTTTGCAGGGGGTGCTGTGCTAGAATTTAGAAAGCTAAAACCTAACGTTTAACATGTTACTATGGTAGTTTCTTTCCGTGAGTTAACAGAATTGAGGTTTTCAGGGCCGAATTCATGATTTTTCGAAAGAGGAGTTACACTACTAAGGAATGGCTTAACTGACTGGCCTGGTAAACAAATTCTAAATACGAAGAAGGCTTCATCTTAGAAAAGAGTTGCGCACCCCTTGCATGCTTCCCCTTCATCTGCTCTTCGATTTTTCTCTCCATTAAAGGAGGGACGAAACGCTGAAAGCGAAAGGTTCCTATATTCCACAGCGTCTTTTTGCATTTGACTGACTAAGGATTCAAAATAAATTTCTAGTTTGATTGATTGATTGACTTTTTTATTTATTTCATTTCATCAAAAAGGATTTTTGGTGGTTGGACGATGTTCCTCTCAAGAAGAAGTCAAGATTAGAAGATCATTCTGCTAAACATGCTTGTACAAACAGTAATGTTGAGAGCGACGTGAAAGACACGGTTACTCCGAGAGAGGTTTCCGGCTTCAGAAAAGCGTCTGATTTAAAACCTTTAAAACCAGTTAAAAACAACTTGGACAGACGTACCACGGTCAAGCTTAAAACCAATCAAGTCTATAAGTCTTGATAATTATCCACAAAAGGACGGACAATCCTCAATCAAGTGTTCTCCATTAAAACTTAACACGCATACTGTAAGCAAAGACGTTCACGACAGGAAAAAGTCTGGTGAAAAATCATCGCTAGGTGACCATGGCAATAAGGACGTGGCAAATGTGGTTGTCAAGTACTTGTCTCCCTACCTCAAACAGGGTTCTATTGTTTCCAAGGTAACCGATACCACTCAAACACTTATTTGCGTTTGTGGGTTTTGTGTAGAAAACCGTGAGAGGATTGGGGTGAGGTTGGAAGAATTAGTTATCTCGCGAGCACGTTTCTCCCGGTTTGGCTGTTTTCACGTTAACTAGAACATTCCCACTGGTTAGAGAAGCCTGCATGTTTTTTGGAATTTAGGGACTGGTCAAAAAGTATAGGAGGGGAGAGGGTGGGCCGGAGGATTTCAAAATGTGGTTTATTAGAAAACACGTGACCCAGCCCTTCCATTTGGCACAGAACTGAGTGACCCACATACATACATACATACATACAGACAGACAGACAGACAGACAGACAGACAGACAGACAAGACGGACGGACGGACGGACAGACAGACAGACAGACAGACATACTTTATTTGTTAAAGCAGGTCGGAAGTGGCAGCTAAAGAGCTGATGTGGACCTGCTAAAGTTAATAAAACTATTAAATCCTACCGTATAAACCTGCCAACTAAACTACTATACTTTTTAAAACTAGGATACAAACGTTAATACTGAGGTAAAAACTGACTATTTAATTTGAAGATTGAAAAGCGCATGGTCTCCCCTATAAGACATGACATTTTTGGTGGCATAATCCGACAAAATCACATTTTGTGATAGAAATTGTGGTGTTATTTACATCGATCTAACCAGTAACAATTACTAAAACACGGTAACTAACTCTGTTATTGCTTGATATGCTTTCTTTTATAACAGGATTTGTTTAAGTTTCTAGCTCGCTGCATCACGCACAGAGTCATGAGAACTGGAAAAGTAACTTCGCCCTCCTCAAGTGAGTGATCACCAACTTGTAAATTCTCCTCTCTGGAAATTCGGGTTTAATTCCAACTGACACAATACTATCCAATTTTGAAGGAGAGATCGTATGCAGTAGATCGAGTCCCGGCTATACGATCAAACGTTCGGTCCAACATGGTGTTGGAAGAAAATGCTTGATCATTTTAGCCGGGAATTTATTCCTTATGTTTCCTTGATGTTCCCTGTGAATCACAAACCGATTCAGTGCAGGACTACAGTTTGCTCTGCCTTCAAAGAGGAAGTCCAAGTTGAAATTTTGGAAGCCCACTGAAATACATGTTACAGTCAAAGAACACGTGCGATATTTAGAAACCAAAGAAAATCCGTTTGTCAATGGCAAGTTTAGCAAATGGGTTTCCTAGGTTTTGATTTGTTATAATATATAGTGAAAGTTTTCTCTATGATTTCCTTCTTTCGTTGTAGGAAAAGTGGAAATTAAAGCAACGGTTAAGAAGCTCTTTGAAGTGTGCAGGAAATTTGAGCAGGAGACTGACTGGGATAAATATATCAGTGCTGTTGAATCAGGAAAACCAAAATGAATAGAAATATATATTCATTTATTTACTACTGCAGAAGTTAAGAAGATTTGATATAAATCACAATACGAATCAGCAAGACACTGATACGAAATACTATAAAAGAAACAAATATTTTTGTTACATGAAGTAATTCAGATAAAGATATTATTTATAACAAGTTCCTAATTGAAATTGTTGGAATATAAAGCTAAATAAAAACAGAGGTTATTAAAAACGATGTTGAATTTCCCTCGACTCAAAAGGAGTAAAGTGAAGTCTCTTTGTAGTTTTTCGTTAGCTCTGATTCCTTCAAAACTTGAATCATTTTGGAGTACTTCTACTCGCTCTGGATGGGATGCTAGTCCATTAGAAGTCACCCCCCCCCCCCTCCGGCCTTCCCACACCCCTACTCCCAGCGTTAATTTGTGAACCTGCTCTATGGGTCAGTTCATACGAGGGGGATGGGTGTGATCTAATCTAGGCAGTTTCACATACATCAGTTAAAATTTCATTCCATTGCTCGGCTTTTCAGTAAATTTTACAGAACACGGATCCCCAGTTAGTGGCTATTCTGCGATTGAATTTCTTATTCCCGGGATAACTAATCGGGGATAAAATGGTGTTCCGGGAAATAGACTTGAAATCTTTGATTAACTACCCTTCGATTAAACTCGGAGCCGGTAAAACCGGTCTGTGGTGGGAGAAAATGCTGTAGCATTAGGGAAGGGATAATGACGGCTCCTAAAAAAATTATACGGTGATATAATTTTGGCTCAATCAAACTTGTCAAGAATAACAACCTCGCCCATTTTCTAAGGCTGCTCACGGGAAAAGAACACGCACTTGGTGCGCTTGAAAGATACTACAGATACGATATATTGTGGAAGGTAAATTGTATTTTAATTAACGTTGGTATATTGCAAAAGAGGTACAATATGGCTTTCTTATAAGGTGTCGACATTTTCCAGATTCAATTGAATTTGTCAAATTTCCCGCCACAATTTTGATTTACTTCTCATAGAGCGCGTATTATGAACTTTTAGAAATAAGAAAATTTCAGTTATTTTCACGTACACAGCTGAGCTGATTTCCATGAAACCACCGATAGCATTTGTATTTTAACTTCGTAATATTAAAGCCGAAAGTGGAGGAATAATTGCACAACTGCCGTCACACATAGCACGTGATTTTTGAAAGAAAAATATACTGCGTCACTGTCAACAAAACGTAGAGTGCCACAGCCATTCGAATCAAGCGGTGCCTGGCTCAGAAATGGAAACCGCATTATGCGTCAATTGCTTTTTCCTCTTAGCTTTATTTAGCCTCACACACAGTACTTTAAATTTATGAAAAATTTGGCGGCGCCGTGAGGCCCGCTTCCCGTAGCACCCTATTTAAAACCGGCAAAATCTGCTCTTTTTCTACCGTATTTATGACCTTGCAGTTAAATTTATACCCTATTTCAGACCTGCCTTAACGGTTCCCTATTTCAGAGTGTTTGAGCTTCCTGGGTCTCCTTCCTTATCAGCTATTGTCTGATTGTAATGTAAATAATTGCAATGAATGAACAAAATGAATAAAGCCCGAGAAATGAATTGTCCATGAAAAAAAAATGTTAAAGATATTGTGAATGGCTTTAATTGTTGGTCTTATCGATATTCGGGATAATGTTGAAAAAAAGTAGCTTGGCTAAAAAACACTGAACATGCCTAATTCAAGACTAAAGTGCGAAAGCCATATCCAGTTTGCGACCAAAATATAATTACCAAAATCGATAATCCATTTCTGACCAAAATGTCGTAAAAATTCATATCCTTTGAGGCTGGACATACCTATATTGCCTATGGGGTAGTACCCCTCTCTATTTAGGCGCATTTAAACGGAAGCATCACAGATAAATACATTTTTAAAAAGTGTGCTGATGTGCAGATAACTTGACTTAATTTATAGCTATTTCTTTTCTACTATAAGTTCAGTTATATATCTCGCCTCGACGAAAACCCCTAGGCTCTGGCAACTGAGCGAATCAGTGCGGCACAAAGCAGTTCATTAGCACAAATCCCCTTCGAATTCACCCGGGTGTCTCATACGCAATACATCAAAACCCCAGCCTTTCTCAGACTTTGAATATCTTTTCGGAAACGAAACGCTATTTCCTTCTTAGAAATAGCTTCTTGTCAGCACAATTTCTCCTAGAACGATTAAGAAATAGTGTACAACTGCATGATATCGCAGGTTCATTTGAGTGAGAAGGGCAGCCCGAGGAGGAGGGGAGAAAAAAGGTCATGTTTCTTCAGATCATATCGCAAGTTTTCGGATGCGCAGATTTGTGCTAGGCAACCATCACTAACCAACCACGGATAAAAATAAAAATGTTAATTTCATTGCAAACATCGATTGAACCCTTGAGCCATTTTGTTAATCTTACGTCGGCGCTTGTGAAATTTTTAACGTTTTTATCAAACTTTCAAAATATTTTAAGCTTTTTCCCTGGATACGAAAAGGCCTGCATACACGACGAAGAAACATCCGCTGACAACGCACGGAGATCAGTTTCCTAAGATGGCTCCCTCCGGTCAGTGGCTGTTGTCTTGCTTGGATAAACACGTTGGCAAATCGCCTTAATTTTGGCTTCACGATCATAGAGTACAGTCATGTATTCCATTAAAGAGTGTTGTACGTAGGTTGCTGGTTTGGGGACAAAATTTGTGGTGGAATATGACAAGTTTTATTGAAGATCAGTGAAATTTGTGAACATTGTACTCTTTGGATCGTCACGAGTTCTAATTTGTGTACTGTATGACTCTCCCAAGCAAGTAAATGGATGAATATGTTATTTGACGGATTTTTCCTATAGAAGCTACTATCAGCTTTGGATATAGCCAATTTTTGGCTTGGATTTGTTCATTTTGCGAGGTTAAGCTGGCTTCGATATACAC
The DNA here is from genome assembly GCA_019787425.1 of Platygyra sinensis. NCBI lineage: Eukaryota > Metazoa > Cnidaria > Anthozoa > Scleractinia > Merulinidae > Platygyra > Platygyra sinensis. Next base: position 12,544 of record JAHPZR010008479.1, read on the forward strand.
TTTTGATGTATAAACATGGGATCAGAGTGTAGTGTGGAGAAAGATTATGAGTTGGACGAGCCTGTTAATTGTAACAGCAAAGAATGGAGTTTATTCTCAGCGAGGAGAAAACAAGATGATTTCAAAGCCACTGTATTTGTTCACGAAAAGAGTAGGAAAGAAAAGAATAAGAATGACCAAAGGATTGCAAAAGCAGCACAGGTAATTAAAGATAATTAAAAACTACCGCGTAATTACTGACTGATGAGGTTATTTTCTCACTCTTCTGAAGGGAACTAAAGGCTTGTTTTCACTAGTGACAAAACCATAGTCTGAGTCCCTGTCATAGTCAAAGACACAGAGAGAGAGACAATCTAGTGAAAATCAAACCAATAGAGTCAGAAGCAGAACTACATTATTCCTCTCAAACTCCATTGGTTGTGATTTAGTGCTTTATTAAATCCATTTTGAAATCACTGGTGGTCCCTGTAATCTGATTGGCTCAAATTGGTGCAATTTATTCCCAAATTGCACCATTTTTTGCTCTAAATCACATCATTTTTCCAGCCAATGAGGAAGTTACACTTCAAACTTGCAGGCTGTCGCGGCGCTTTCATGAGCGCTTGCGCTACACTGTAGAACTTTCCAGTAACCAAAAATAGAGCGCGCGTACAACTTAATTTAAGGCCGTGCGCTGCTCCATTGCGTATTTTGATGTAAAAGCGTTTCCGGTTCTGCTTTTTATTTAAAAACCAGCTCAGTACTGCATCAATAAAATATTTGAATTGACCAAGTCCTGTATTTGGGCAATTTCAAAATGGATGTAATAACACTTGTGGGCTGTTGCGGCGCTCTCGTGAGCGCTTGCGATACAGCAGAACTTTCTAGTAACCAAAAATAGCGCGCGCGCGCAAGTTGATTAAAGGTCGCGCGCTGCTCTATTGCGTATTGAAGTAAAAGCATTTCTGGTTCGGCTTTTTATTTAAAAACCGCCTCAGTTCTGCATCAATAAAATATTCGAATTGGCCAAGTCCTGTATTTGGGCGATTTCAAAATGGATTTAATAAAGTGGTAATTGAACTGAGTGGAGTGCAATTTTGGTCTGAAATCATACTTGTGATTTCAAATCGAACTCGCGCTGCATGCTCGTTCGATTTTGAAATCACGCGTATGATTTCAGACCAAATTGCACTCCACTCAGTTCAATTACCATTATTAATGTATTTAACAAAAATATGAGCTTGAGATTTCTATCGCATGATAGTTGACGAGGGCTAATAGCCCAAGTCAACTTTCACTCATAGAAATCAAACAAAAATATTCTTATTGTTTTACCATAAATCTACCAGTTGTTCAAAACTTTATCTAAATCCTTCTCACAGACAGTTTGAAAATACAAAGAAGTGGCTGTTATTTTGTTAACAGGCACACACTGTTACTCTACGCACTATCTATTTAACAATTAGATTATGAGGTCGAGATTTCTATCGCGCGATAGAAATTGAGAGCAAGTAATCTAATTGCTTTAGTATAAATCTACTAGTCGTTCAAAACGTAATCTAAATCCTCTTCTCAACACTTTGAAAACGCCAAGAAACGGCCGTCATTTTGTTAACAAGCGCACACTGTTATGCTACTCACTAGCTATCACAGAAAAGATAGTGAGTAGTGTAGCCAATCAGAGAGTGGCATTCGTGATAGAACGCTAGTAGATTTATACTAGAATAGAATAGATATAAAGTAGCATAGCCTATCAGAGAACCGCATTGTGATAGTGTGTTAGTACATGTATACCAAAACGGGATAGATAGTGAGTAGCATAGCCATTCAGTGAATGGCATTTGTGATGGAACAATGGAAGATTTTTACTCAAACAGAAGAGAGAGTGAGTAGCGTTAAGCCAATAAGGGAATGGCAAATGTTCATGGTAGAACTCTTACTACTAGATTTGTATTAAGATTGGGTACAGGCACTGAGAGAGAACTGTCTTGGCCAAAAACAGAACGTAATCATTTAGACCAGGGCTTGAACCCAGGGTACTTGACTGGGTGGTCAGTATACTACCTATATATAATGTGCCATGCCCCATTGCCAAAAGTTTTTGTTGGCATTGGTTGAAGTCAGAAAATATCCATACCCTAGCATGGGTAGAATGAACATCATAGCCCCCCCCCCCCCCCTCCCCCTTGCTTTTGGAAATTCAAAAAATGCCCTACTCCCCTCTAGAATTTCTGATTTTTTTTTTCAGATCCATTGGAATTCCTGTTTGATTACCTAAAACTTCTAACAAATTGGAAACTTGTGCTTGTTCCCCCCTCCAAGAAAATAAATAAATGTTTAACCCATTGACTCCCGTGCTGCCCATAACTACACATGATGAGACTTGGCCTTTTTTCCACTTTTGACGTCATCAGCTTTGACCAAAATTGGCGTCGTCTATACTGAACTTCTGTAGCTAGAAAATTGCTCTCTAATGATGCCTAGATCAGAATGATCAGCACAATGGAGCCTGCACTATGCACGAAAAGAAATTAAGCAAAACGAAAAACCTAAAGATGTAAAGTCAGGCTGTAACTCACTTTTTCGTCCAAAAAACAAAAATGTTCAATCAGGCTTAAGTGATAAATTGCAACTATCTTGAACACATTTGTTACAAAATGAGGAACATGCTCTCAAAGGGTCGAAATATTAGAGGGTTGTGTAAAAGACAGGGTCAGATTTGAGTGACCAGTGACACTTTCCCATGCAGAGAGCGGCTGATTAACTGCCTATTTATAAACTCATTAGCCAAAAATATGTATAAATAACATGACAATTTTAATGACAGTAATTCAATGTTTTGGTTTCAGTATCTGAAGATTCTTAAGCACCCAGCTATTCTAAAGCACCTTTGGTCTTATGACAACTCAGAAGAGCTTTGTATGGTGACTGAACCCGTCAGGCCTTTGGAATCTGTGATGCAGACATTAGACACTGTGGAGATTATTGCTGGACTGTACAATGTCATTGAAGCTCTAGTCTTTTTACATGAGAGGGTTTGTTTCTAATGACTTCAAGATGCTTCTGATCAGGATTTTGAATGGAGAAAATTACAATTTTTAAGTGCACATATATTTGCCTTTTTAGAAAAATGTAGTGACACTGCAAATAGCAGGCTGAAGTGATTTTTTTTTAAACATTTAATGTTAACCATCATTATATTATGCGTCCCATGGCGCAATGAGGAAAGATGATGATCATTATACAAGCACATGGTATTACAACTGTGTGGCATTGTAGTCATAAGCCTGTAATTCATGCAGAGGGATTATGTACATGTAGCCATCTTGAGTTCTTTAATGTAACTTTTAATGTTCAGCATTGGTTTTTCTTTCAAGCCCATTCTAAATACTAATCACTCAGTTTTATTCATTTTAAGGGTGGCCTTTCACACAACAATGTTTGTTTGTCGTCCGTTTATGTAAGCGATAATGACTGGGGTTGGCGGCTTGGTGGAATGGAACATGTGTGCAAAGTTTCTGAACTGACCAATGAGGTACATTTGTTTAAGATTTCACCACATACTTCTTTTAAGTGGTTCTGTATGATATGTATAATACCGATCTACCATTTGATATGTGCAGTAATGTACTCTTGTGTCAGTGGTTCTATATTACATCTTTATGATCCAGTTAACTGTTGGTAATTCAGTCAGATCTTGTACACAACATAGTTCAGCAAAACAGTGTTAATAAAAATACTTGTGAAATTTGTTCTCTATTCTACTGGAGAAAGACTTACTATCCTAATGTTCAAAGGCCCTTTACAATGTCAGTGAAAATCTTAGTAAAAATTAAAAACATTAGCCTGAAATAAATCACAAAAAGGCTTTTTTAAAAAGAAGTGTTTTTGACGACAGACACAGGTGAACTGTTTGTTATTTCAAATGTAGAACGATTCATAGATGATAGCTTAATAGGTTCTGCCACAGAAAAGGATCTTGTGCCTGATTGATTTGCTCCTCAGTGCATTCATTCACTTGTTCTTTCATATATAAAAGTACATTTTGTTAAATTTTGATAGTGATAGTATAGACTTTCCGATAAGTCCTTTGTGTTGTTTAATCAGTACCAACAGTGTCTTTACAGCATTTATCTCTCCCTCCATCAACTCATGGCAAACCATCTGAAATAAACTCTGAGCTCTGAAGAAGAGTCTCAATTTGTTGAGTCTCTATAATTTTTCTTGGTTCACCAGATCTGTACTTGTAACCGTATGGTTTACAAGAAATATATGATAAATATAATTAATATATAGATTTAGGCCAGCCTAAAAGTGTAGCTCCTTGGCCGGGTTGTTTAGTGCCCGATTGAGCAAACCCAGGCAAAGGTTGAATTTTGATTTGAGTTTTGTAACTTTGCAGTGAGGTTTTCTGTTTACTACTTTACTTTCTGTTTTGAGTGTTATAATCATCATATACTCAAAACAAAGCATGCAGCAAAAAACATTTGAATAGAAGAAAAAGTTATAATTCGAATAAATTTTAATCCTGGGCAAGCGCTAACAGGCTTCCAAACAATCCTGCCCTGTTTTCAACAAGTTAACCTGACATAAGCCTGCGATCCAATCGAAAACCAGCACTTGGTCAGCGGCCAACTTAAAAAAAACATGTGACCTCGATGAGATGTACACTTGAGCCTGTGATATGGTCACGTGATACTGGTCAGCAGCAACACATGTTCACTATAATTGGTACTTGTTCAAAATAGTTGGGACTAATTGGTGTTAGTGGTTATTGCTTGTTATCACATATTAGAGCCAATCATGATCTTGCATTTTTATGACCCACAGAGTCAATAATGTTATCTGCTAACAAGGCAATTATAACCAATGAGCCGTTTGTTATTCAATAACAGGATAGCACAAAATAACAACTTTGTGTTAGTGGATAATATTAGTCAATTCCACCAATAATATTCACTGATCTAACTGATGATTT
>JAHPZR010008479.1:20000-37396 GCA_019787425.1 Platygyra sinensis
TTGATCACCAGACACTATTAAATCTGAATAGGCCCATTCTTTTTTTAATGTAACATTGGCCACAAATACTTACTGCTAGAGCTAATACTTGATTGTATTGAATGTGTTTCTTATAACACAGGAAGGGCATATTAATATCAATCTGAAGACAGGCCCTTCTATTGATGCATATGCCTTTGGCATGCTCGTGAGTGATATCTTGGACACTCGAGCAGATTAGGTAAATAATATGTTATGAGTTATTGAAACTGGCATCACATGGAAACATTACATGTAAGTTTGAAGTATCATCGCCTAAGGCAATCAGCTTTCTTTTAAATGTAGTACTGTACAAGTACACACTTTGTTCCATTTGCTGTCCTGGCCTTTTTCTTTGCTACTGTATCAATAATATTTTTTTTTCTGTTCTAGGAGATGCTGGTGAAAAGTTTGGAGAAAAGATGCAGAGTCTATTCCTCATGAGAAATCCTCAGGTGAATTAAAATTATATTTGATTGTCCAAGTGGTAGTACTCCAAAATGGGATTGTTTTAAAAAAATTAATAATAACTGTCTCAGATTTTAAAAATGACGCAAAAATTCATCTTCCATCTCAATAGAAAACTACATGTAACACAATCCAAAGAAGATTGGACATGTATGGGCAAAAAATAATAATAATAAAAGAAATGAATTTCAACTAGCCCTTCAGGCATGCAGCTCTCAAAATTTCACTTGCCCTGTGGCAAGTCTACAGTTGGAGAACTTGCCTGGGTTCCTCATTCATTAGGCAACCACTCTTTTTGAGCCATGATAAAGTAAAGTTGAAGTGCAAATATAAACAATTTTATGCCTGCCACAAAGAGCATGTCAATAATCCTTTATTTCATTCTCCAAAGTGTATCTTAAGTTTACTTATTTTCACCTTTTAATTCTTATCTTCTATAACAGATGAGGCCACAATTCTCCAGTCTTCTCAATGATGATTTCTTCAGGTTTGTTCAATTTAATTTCTTATTTCCATGCCATCTTTGCAGTTCTCTTTAAACCAATTTAATGTTCTACATCTTAATTTCTTACCAACAGGAGCACGTTTCCTGGAGATAATGACTTTCCTGAACCAGATTACGATTAAAGCTGACGTGGAGAAAGAGAAATTCTTTAGGTATGTAAATTACAGAAGCCCAAACATGGAGGAAAACGTTAAAGGCGCTCTGGCGAGGGCTGTGAGAGCAGAATCATGGCACACAACCTTAAAAGTAGCCCTTGGATAAATGCATGTCTGAGGAAATGGCATCCTGACACCACACTGTAATAATATGCAATTCCAGAAAATATCCATACCTCCCCCACAGAAGGGATTTTTTTCTAAGCACCCTCCCACCCCTCTGGAGATTCCAATTAAGCTTCATGCAATTTTCTTTAATTTTTCGGGCCTTACAGAACCCCCCACCCCCTGCAAAATTCCATTTCTCTTCTGTGGAGGGATATGCATATTTTCTGGAACTGTACAATATATATGCAGGCCACTGTTCAGCTTTCACATTGTGTAGCTGCAGAAAATATGTCGCCCCCCCCCCCCCCCCCCCCCCCTTTCCCACCAACCCCTCTGGTCATTTCCATTAAGCTTCAACCATTTCTTTAAATTTGTTGTCCTCTTTTCGACAAGGGTGTGGGTTCTTTAATGTCCCCTGTATATGACACTGAAGATGCAGGAGATGGGGGCTACAGCTTATAGTCCTCATGCGAGTAGACTTGAACGTCTAACCTTTTTCAGATATAATTACGAGGCAGCACATTCTCTTCGGTTATTTTAAAGACCCTGAGTGTTTGTCCGGTCCGGGTTGGTCCAGTCTTGCTAGCCTGTGAGCACTATTACGTGCAAGTTTGTAAAACTCTGTCGTCAACAGCCATTACAAGAAAATACGCTGTGGTTTTATTTTGCTTGCAAGTAGCAAGTAGCAAAAGGAGTTTTGATATAAGCGATTTTTTCATTGTGGTTTGTTTTTACATTTCAGTTCTCTAGCCTACAAGTTAACAACAATTCCACCCAAGTTGTTGCTAGACGCATGCTCCCAAGATTTGATGTCAAGATTTGTTTTTCTGGCAAGAGCCCAGTGCAGAAAAGAATTTCCTTCCCCATCTTCTCACTCCCATTAAAGGTACACTGCTGTGTAGTAATTATTCTCAATACTAAGGACTGTAGTTGCTTGGAACTTTAGGAAATCTAGTAATGATTCAAAAGTAACACTGAATCAACAAGAATTTGCCGTGTAGAAATCTTTAAACAGATTTATAACAGCTGGGAGAAACCATTGTCGATAATTTGCTACCAATATTTCATTCCAATTTTATTATCGATTCTATAAGCACGTATAATTTAAGCAACTTCCAGAGGGGTTGTGATCATCAAATTATGCAAACCTGTAGTTGGAAGCCTATTTTAAAGAAAATCAAAAGAAGAAACAAAATGTATTTCAATCTGTCCTTTATGTAATATGACTAGTCACATGTACTGGAATACTGAAAATATCTCAGTCGATTTATATGTTAGAACCTAATTTTTCCTGCAGATGGTAATGACACTGATTACCAGATGAGTGGTCTCACTCCCGTTATCCCAGATGAGCTGTTCAGGTAATTATCAAAGTTTCTTTTTATGGATATTTTTTTTATCTCTTTCCTTGTTTTCTTCTCCCCGCATAAACCACTGTGTTCTTATGGTAACGAAGCTTTGCGACAATAGCCAATCCGGTTTCGAGTTTGTCAGTGAAGTCCACTCCCTCTAGGGCCGATTTACACGGTACGACTATTTGTCCCTACGACTCGCTTACGACTGTTGTGTACGTCAAAAAAAATTGTTCGTAGGATTTTAAAAACATGTTTTTAAAACGCTGCGACAATCGTAGCCGAAATCTATAGAACTTAGGTATTTTGTGGCAAATTTCTACTGAGTAGGGGACGAAGGGAGAAGTTTTTTTCTTGCGTCAAAATGGCGGACGAAGTTGTTTATATCATATATTTTGTCGGCAACAACTATATACAGTCAAGTACAGTTATCACGCCAACATTAAATTGTTCACATGAGGTCGTTTCTCGAAAAGTACGGAACGGATTAAAGCGAAAAACATCTCGTTAGAAAGTTTTTTCAAAGCGCAGGACAGCTAAAATAGTTGTTTACGTTTGTTAGAAACTTTTTCGCTCCGTAAATACCGATGCAAACTTTGCATATTTAATTTTGTAAGTGAAAATGTCGTAAAATGTAAAAAATGTAAATGGTCCCAAGTCATATTCGTAGGCCTGGCCGCAAGCTTGTCGCATGCGTCAATAGTCGTACACGTGTAAATCGGCCCTAAAATGGACTCCGAAGAGGTTGATTCCAACTTGTCTGAGAAGGGTGTCAGGCTTATAGCAGAGAGTGTCCAGGTAACCTCTGGCTTTAAAGAGGAAGTGGTGTAATTTGATAATGCATAAGAATTTTTCGCCGTTATGGGAGAGATGTGGAAAATTCTAAGGGAAAAGCATAAATTTTGTTTTGTTAAAATAAAACCAATCTACTGCTTTTGGTTGTCATATGTGACATAAAACTGCTGTACGATTTTTAATTAACAAATAAAAGAAGCCTAAGCCGTGTATTACACTATGATAAAAAAACACGGTGGTCATTTGAGAACACGAGGGAAATGTAGAAAAACACGAGCCGCAGGCAGGTGTTTTGTAAGCTTAGGCTTCTTCATTTGCTTTGAAATATAGATTTTACGGGCGCAAAGCAATAAACACACGCTTTTTCTATGTTTTATACTCTGATAAAACATAGGTTTTTTTGACCAACCAGAGCGCGCGCAGGGTCCATATTCTATATTTTAAATCTGTTTATAACCCTATGACAATTGTAAATGTTTTTTCATAAGGCACTCAGACTCTACAAATCCGTTTTAACGTAAAGTCGAGCGTTTTCGTGGTCAATTGTCACTTTTCCTTTATTTATTTAAAATGCAAAGTGGTGGTTAAATCTCTTTTCAGGAGAACACTGCATACCAATTTTGACGACGTTGTGGTCAGAAGAGATGGTCATGTCAGAATGATTCTCCTCAAGTATTTCGGTACTCTATTGGAACTTCCTTTCAAGGAGGAAGTTCTGGAAAAGTTCATCCTGCCTCAGTATTTATATAACAAAACGTTTTAAGTGTGTGATCAGTGGTTTAGATGTTGTTATAAGTAGTGTATTTATATAAACAACATTTTTCAGCGTGTGATCAGTGGTTTAGATGTTGTTATATATGTAGTGTATTTATATAACAACATTTTAAGCGTGTGATCAGTGGTTTAGATGTTGTTATACGTACAGTAGTGTATTTATATAACAAAACATTTTAGGTGTGTGATCAATGGTATAGATGTTGTCGGTTTTGTATGAAGAGTATTTATATAACAAAACATTTTAAGCATGTGATCAGTGGCTTAGATGTTGATATACTATTTTGTTTTTATAACAAAATGTTTTAGACATAAGATCAGAGCCTTAGATTTGGTTACAAAAAAAAACATGAAGAGATATATAACAGAATTAAAAGCCGAAAATCAGATTCTTAGATTATATCTGCGATTTAATTTTTGCAGTATAAATGGCTGATCAGTGGCTTACATTTTTCAGTTATATGTAAATAGATTACGTGAATGGATATAAAATTTAGAAAGATTATGTTGTATAATGTCTTCTTATATAACTTGAGAAATCTGACTCGAATCACGATAAGTTTGTATCCGTATGAACAGTAACAATTTCCGATTTTAGGAAATAAAAATTTTATGGGCTTAAGTGCACTTTAAAGCTGTATGTTACATTAACATAACGGAAACCTAAATTTAAACCTAACTTTTTTTTAAATTTAGTAGATTAACAGAAACAAGATGTTGCAGCTGGTGTTTAATCTGATGTAAGCTCCTTCTTTTGGATACTTACTGAACAAAAATCATATTGGCTCTTTTTTGAAATGCAGTCAAACCTTTACTAACCGGCCCTCGTGTTAAGCGGTCACCCTTTAGTCACCATTCAAATTCTTGAAATTGGTGTTGGCAGCGTGGCCGAGTGGTTATAGGGGGCCGGAATTGAAATCCGGATGTCACCGGTTAAAGTCCCGCTCTGACCACTTAGATGGAGTTGTTTCTCGGTAAACCCAAGTTCAACTCGTCGGTCATGCTTGTAAATAGCCAACTGGTCTGCCTGCCGCCAGTTGGGATTTTTAACCATGCTGTGTTCATTTTGCAGTATTTGTTTCATTATTTGGTTGCATTGGCCCTGAAAAGCCCCATTGGAGGAGTCACAAATAAATAGTTATTTATTTAGTTAAATTAGTTTCACATATTTACAGTGTATTTGACCTCCATTAAACGGTCACCTCTTTTAAGCGGACGCGGTCACCGCGGCTAATATTCACATCAGGTGTTCAACCGGAGCACAGTTATAATGTCACGAAGAACTCTCATTGGCGCTGAACTAAGTCAGTGACTTGCTTCACCAAATTCAGTTATGCAGTCCCAAATCAAGAAGCACCATGACTGATGTATTTCCTTCTTGTCAAATGAGATGCAGTTATCTGCATTGAGGCCCAAGACGCTCGACGCTTACAAACAACATAAACGCGTTAACCATAAAATCTGTTGACTAGTGCGTAGACGTCTTAGATATATTTCGCATATCAGTTGTCACTAACAATAAATTAAATGTAGATTGCGCGCTTTCTTTGTTTATCGTGTTCAGTTTTTGCTCCATTAGACGCTAAATTTAGATCACCTCTTAGTGGTCAACCTGTATTAACCGAACTGCAAGGTTAAAGTTGGCGAGTCATTATGTTTTGGTGCAGCATTATCACGTTTAGATAATTGTTTGCCTCTTTTCCTAAATAATTGTGGGCTTTTAACCCAGCTTTTCGTGGTATTGCAGATAATGTTGCTATTTTACTTCACACGAAAATGAAAATAAAAGTGCAATTTCATAAAACTCACTGTTCAGTGTCTACATGTGGTTCTCATGCTGTGTGTTATGGCTAGTTCATTCAGTACTTTTTTGCTAATTTGTTACTTGTTTTACTTTTGTCACGTTTTTATGCAATTTTAATCCTAGTTTTTCATCTAAAGTGGCACTCAAAACCATCTTTTTTAGCTCTTTTAAACCTGCTTTTCTCGACAGGCGGGAAAAGGGTGCCTATGTTACAACTATTTTATCCCTGTTTAAATCTATCTCAAAGCTATTCTCAGTCCAAGGGTTTTTCTTATTTAGCTCAGTTTTATCCCAGTTTCATGTCTATTGTGAGGCTACTTTCAATCTCTTTTAGTACACATTGCTTTAAAATAGTCCAGGAAAACAGCTAAAAAAAAGATAGGGGGAAAATAGCATAAAATAGTATAAAATAGAAAAAGAAAGGTACTATTTTCGTAAGGGAAACGTTCTTAAAAGAGGTATTCTCTGCAGCAGGAGGGTTTGGTCTCCTGCTAGGAAGTTTTAACTTAATGAACGAAAGCCGAAAAAATGTAAGCGCGACCGAATTACTTTCTAGCTGTTTAGTACCTGTCGGTGAGCACAACACAGTTTTGTTTAAATATATAGCACCGCCTCCTATTGTGAAGGTAAAGAAGCCACCTTCTACCTCATCAAGGAGCTGGTGGAATCCCTTACACTTGTAACGGTATGGAATCCCTCACACTTGTGACGACAAGGCAAAACATGAGCTTGGTGAATTACTACAACAACAGCGGTGCAGGTTGTCCTAACTCCTCGGGAGACGGAACAGAAGTGAACGCACAGATGCTTCGTGAGATGAAAGCCTTCAGTCCTTGTTTGTTATTCTTGTACTGTGTAGTCAACATGTCTCTGGGTTTCTTGTCATGTGTCGGAAACGCACTCGTCATTTTGACCGTTGTTTCTTTCTCTGAGCTTCGTACCGCTACAAATATCGGGCTGGCTTGCCTATCGACTTCCACTTTCCTCAATGGGTCGATTTTACACTCCTTTTTGTGTGCTATCGGTTTTAACGTCCTGGTTAATGGCTGCCCACTTTTTCAAAGAAAGTGTATGTAATATTCTACCTTTCTCATGTGTTTTTATATAACTATATCTTTAACTTGTGTTTGGTGACTGCCGAGCGGTATATAGGCGTGATGCTTGTGTCTTCGTTATCACTGTCTTCTCCCAAAACAGCGCGTTTTGAAGTTATTCGCTTTGTCCTGGATTGCAAGTTTTTTGTTGAGTACTCTGCATTCTATCGACAACTCCTTCTGGCAGTCCTTTGCCAACGCTACGTGGATATTCACCGTTTTCTTTGCGTTGATCTTCTCTTTTTACTGCAATGTCAGGATGTTTCGCATTGCAAGAAGACATAAACGACAGATAAACAATCGAGCTGACGTTATTCAGCAAATGTCAGTTGTTAACCAAGATAGATTTCGCGGGGCACGGACCGTGTTGTGGGTTCTTGTCACTCTGTTAGCTTGTTACGTTCCAGCGCTGGTGGTGAGAATCGTGCAATCTGGCATGGACGAAGATAAACTTGGAACGTTGGCTCTAATAAGACCTTGGACTTCCACTTTTTATGTGATGTACACTAGCATAAGTCCTTTTGTTTATTTTTTCCGTAGTAGGAGACTTCGGAGTTACTCTAGAGAGCTTACAAGGAAAATAGTCCGCTCGATGCGAGAGTATTGTTTGAAGTTTACTGTAACAAAAGTGAAAAACATTAACTGTACTTCGCCTGGCACATCTGTAGCGGTAAACAATCATGCAACGAGTACAATTTAAGTCAAAATCCTATAGGAAATCGAGCAATTCCAGTTTCTTGGTGGACAAAAACCTTGTAACAGAATAATCTTAAGTATATTACAGTCCTTCTTGTGTTATTTTTCTTAAAGCTTAAGATATAAACTGTTGCCTCAAATAACACCAAAAACAACTTCGCGACAAAATAAATTTCAAAGTTTAGAGACGAACACAGGTGAACTTTCATTATCAGTTTCAGTTCATCAGTATTTTCAAGTGTTTCACATGAACTGCAAAATTTGTTTAAACCATTTGGTGTGGTTAGAAATGATTTCTTTTGAGAAGATATTTAAAACAGTGGCACAGAAGTTTGCAATACAATGTAAATAACCTCGGTACAAAGTTTTTGTCCCTTATTACTCGAACTTATGGTGGATTTCTTCTTTAGCTGTCGTCTAACTTGTGACGATAAGACTTTTTTAAAGTCTGTGATATCTGACAAAAAGGCGCGTGCTTTTATCAATGGTTGCTGGAATAATTGGACTGCTTTATCCACGAACGTTTAGGTAGATAAGTTAAAGGTTTTCATAGAGAGGGTGTAAATATTTTGAACATAGTCATAGTCATAGTCATAGTCGTAGTCGTAGTCGTAGTCGTAGTCGTAGTCGTAGTCGTAGTCGTAGTCGTAGTCGTAGTCGTAGTCGTAGTCGTAGTCGTAGTCGTAGTCGTAGTCGTAGTCGTAGTCGTAGTCGTAGTCGTAGTCGTAGTCGTAGTCGTAGTCGTAGTCGTAGTCGTAGTCGTAGTCGTAGTCGTAGTCATAGTAATTTTTCTTGGCCAATTCTGTCCAAGGGGGAAAGGTGCAATGTTGTTAACCCTATGTTAAGCACCAACAAAGGCTGAGTTTAATAAATTCTTATCTTTACAGTCAAATGCAGTAATTGCTTGGTCATTAGACAACCTGCCTTACTAAGGGTCGATAATGTTCGTTTTGTTCAAATGTAAAATTCTGGTGAGTAGTTCCAGTCCTTTCTGCAGATTTTCGAAAGTGTTATGAGCAAATGATTTTGGAAACAGTTTCCAGCACTTTCCAAGACTTACAGTTTGATGGGTCATTATAGCCACTTTTTATCGGTTGATGCCAAAATCATGGTAACAACAAACTGCCCAATCATTCGTAAACAAGTTGCCATTAATATTGTGGCTCAATAAGTTACCATAGCAACAATATGACCTGCTAACAGCACCTTAATTTTAGCTTTAAGCGCTTATAACTCAAAAACGAGCTCGGTGACCTCCATTTTCTTATTATCGAATTGCAATCATCATGATAAGATGCAACTTTTTGCAAAGTTTAAAAAAATTTTGCGAAGGGGGTTCAGAGCCACCTTAAATTTTTTCTCGTTTTATAATCCATGATGCATGACGTGGCATGTGAATTTGCCTGCGCAGTAAGGATGCGCAGAACAATTAGCGCGAACTTCGCAACAGTCCGTCACTGACCGGTCATTTTGGGTTTGTGTTTGAGGAAAACTCGGTCGAAGAGCTCCGTTTTCAAATCGTTTCCGTTCGCATGAAAATGAAAAGCTGGCGTTTTCAACTCCCTCCTGTTTGAAGAGCGTTTACGAAAAGCTCCGTTTTCGTGACGGATTAGTGTGGACGGTAGGCCTTACCGTAGAGATAAAGCTGCGTTTTCATTTTTCTCCGTCGTAGTGAGGGTGTGGTCTAAATCTTCGTTATACTTTGCTTTTCTCAAAAGAGTGTGGACATTGAATAAGCGAGTTTAAGCCCGAGTGAATGAGAATTATAAAGATGCGAATAAACAAAGAAATATAGAATAATTAGTAAGGCAAAGGGCACGAACGATAGCCTCGAATTCCAACTGGGATTTAACCTACGTAATGAATGAAATAAAGCCACAGGAAACCACTTAGGAAACAGCGGTATATATTTTAGAGTGTTTAGTGTAATTCTACAGTGAGTGATCCTGGAGGGAGGAAAAGCAAAAGCAGGATAATTTTCTTATTTTTGTAATTTTTGAATTTTCCCAAAGTAGTGCAATTAAATCGGAAACCAACCTCATAATTTTTGTCCAGTTGTTAGAGTACATGGAGGTGAACTCCAACAGGCAGCGTCGGGTGAAAGTCGATCGTAACTCGACTTTCCCATGCTTCTGTCGGTGATCAGGAAGAATTTCCCCGTCCCTATGTAATGTGGTCGAGTGGACCAAAACCGCCCCAAAACTGTTTTTCTCGATTTTTCCCGCTTTTGGCTTCGCATTCAACCAGACGAAGAGGGTCTGTTTTACTCCTTTTCCAAACCTATGCACATTTATTTAATTGTGTTTTTACGTTTTATTCAGATGTTGATTGGTCTACGAGATACAGATGACAGAATAGTCGCCGCTACATTTTCTGCTCTGGCGGTCATGGTGCCCATATTAGGATCGGATATCGTGGTTGGTGGAGATAAAAGGAAACACTTCATCGAAGGAAGACCCAAGGTCTTGACTTAGTTTATTAGCTTTTCACTTCAGACTCCTAATACTTGGTATAGTCGTCAACAAAACTTCATTTTATATTTCCTTTCTTGTCTTTTCAGTTCAGCACTTCTGATAGCTTGCCACCAAGTAAGTGAAAAGTTTATTGTGTCAATGAAAGGCAACCTGAGAGCTCTCTCCGCTTTCGTGCGCTCGCTCCGTTAACCTAATGACGTAACTGTCACGGTAGTCTCTGTGATCGCTTGTAACAGTGCGCGACAATTCAGAACTGTAGAGCTATTCGGGAACGAGTCAGTCCGATTGCTCTCAGGCCTCACTATTTAAATTTGTGGGCTAATAATTCGGCTAAAAGCGAAAGCGTTACTTTGTCAATCAGTCGGCCAGAATGTTGTGCACAGCGGTGGTCAGCTTCCGAATGTTTCCCGCCATTATTCGTCACAGCTGCCAAAGCTGTTTTCCCGCCATACATATTATTTGTGTCGATCAGGCGTCACAAGTTCTAGCCATTTCTCATGCTCCTTGTTGTTCCATTTCCATTAGACGTCGCATCTAACAGTTTTCTTCCCTTCCCGTTGTTGATCTACGTCTATTTGGCGTCACTCACAGCTTCCATTTTTTTCCCGCCACTTTGGTGCTTCCGTCAGGCGTTGCAGCTTCCATTTGCTTTCCTGCCACTTTGTGATGCGTCCATCAGGCGTCGCAGCTTCCAGTTGCCCTCCTGCCTTAATATCTTCCTAGTTTGCCGCCTTCATTTGCTGTGTTCATCACAGCCTTTTTCCCGCTTGTCATACACTTTCCTTGTCATTACTTGTTTTTATTTTCTTTTTTTTTTTCAGTCTCCGCAGTTCCCGTAACAGAAAAGAAAATCAGCAATATCGGCCCAACAAACCTGAGCGGAGTTATCGACATCGAAAACAAGTTAAGCCCACTGACAAGTAAAGAAACAAGAAAACCGACTCGAAGTTCTGAAGACAAGCCACGAAAACAGGACAGGGAAAAACGGAGACAGGAAATGGAAAGGAGAAAAGAGGAGAGGAAAAAAGAGCTTGAGAGGCGCAGACTGGAAAGAGAGAGAGAAAAGGCAAAAAAACAGTCATCTCCAAAGAGACTTTTAGATCTAGTTGTCCCGGATGCGGAGTCTGACCATGAGGAATTTGAACCATGGGAAGATCTGGATGAGACCCCGAGCTCCCTCGGTCAGACGCGACGGTGAGTGGAATGGAAGACCTGTTACATTTTATCATTATCATTATCATTATCATTATCATTATCATTATTTTCAGTTCTATGATAAAACTCTAGAATGTTGTAAACAAATTTATTTCGTGAATATTTCGAGTGATGTACTTTAGTAAAACTGATTGCGATAACTGATATGTGCTGAAAGCTTGCATTCTTACAGCATTAAGGCTCCTTTCCGAATAGCGGCTGGTAATCGAGCCTACAACTAAGTCAGGTCATAATAGATTAAGCAGCGTGCTGAGAATATTAATCCGTTTTTCACGAACAAACGTGAGGTATTTTGTAGCTTTTTTCCAGAAGATGTGTAACGACCTGTAACGCACTACACCTGTAACCTATGCCCTACAGTTACAGCGCACTTCAAACGTTTGAGATTTGAGCCGAAGAAACTTTCATTGTAAAAATCCCTTACGTGGCACGTAGGTCCTTTGCATGATCCGGTCACATGGTACGGAATTAATTTTTCTGGGACGCAAGTAACACATTTAGACTCTCAAAACACAGGAAAGTCGGGCTGGACTGGAACGAGTTTCTTTGTTTTGCAAGTCCCACTGTGCAACTTGCGTCCCAGTGAACAATTGGTTCATGCTTTAGCGTGCACTATCGAGTTATGGAGCACACGGGAAGTTTGGAGAGCACCAAAGAAGCGTAAGAGTTGCCCGAGGCGATAGCTGAGAGCAACTCTAGCTTCTTGAGTGCTCTCCAAACTTCCCAAGTGCTCCATAACTCGATAGTGCACAGCTAAAAGCATGAACCAATTGTTTTATAACATAGCCGGTGGAATTGTGCATCAAATCCGAAGCGAAAAAACGGACAACAGCCATCAGAAGTGTTTGTTCGCGGTAAGCGAAATAAGTAAAATAGGAATTGGCTTTATTTCAATTTTTCTGTTGAAAGCTCGAGTTTTACATTTCACAATTTTAAAACGGAAAAGTTTAAGCTTACCTTTAAAGGTTGACACAGACCAGTTTGTCATTTGTTTGGTTTTACCAGAGTGTCTTCCTGTAAAAATTCAGTTGCATTTCACCCTCGGACAGTGACGCGAATCGTGACGGCGCTGATGCCGAGTCTCCTTTTCCGTTGTTTTGTCTCTTTTTCTGCCTCATTTAAGAACTCTAGCCTAAGAGAAAAGGTCGGAAATTTGTCTTCGTTTTGGAACTAGTGGGCCGAGTCTGTTTGTACCCATATTGTCGCGAAATATAATACTCTCTCCACGCTAACAATGGCCGCTCGCGCGAAAACAAAAATTTCTGGGGAAGCTATTAAAACAAAAACACTGTCCAGTGTTAGCAGCAGAAGATGTTAGAAGTTTTATTGAGTTTCCTTTATCTTTTCATGTTCAGAGCCGCCGATCAAGTCAAGCTACTGCCGACCATAATGTTCACGATTGGAGTGACGATCACAGTGTCACCAGCGAGCTTGACAAATTGGACATGACCAATGTTGATTTCACGCCACCCTCTTCACAAGCGGAGAAATTTAAGACAACTTCATCCCATTCTCGTGATAAAGACACTTATTCTTCTAAATCCACTCAGGGCAATGCGTTAAAACTTGGTTCCAAGAAATCTCCAGGCAGAACTGATAAATCGAAATCTTCGAAGTCACGGAATCAAAGCGACGAACCCCCCGGAAGTGAATTTGAAATAACGCGAGTTGTTGTCCGATCAAATGAGCCTGATTATTTTGCTGACATGGAACCAGCTGTGAGTTTTAAAGCGAAAGATTCCAAGGGTTTCTGTCTTACAGTCCCACCCAGGAGGACTGAGTTCTAAACTGGCGATGGTCGAAGATAGCTCACAGGTATGATAACAACTTCTTTGTAGACCTTTGTAGTCAAAATGCAGCCTCGTTTCCATGGCCTTGGGAACGAGGTTGGTCAGAACGAGGCTTAGCAGTAGATGTCAGGGTCATATTGTTTTCTGACTGCAGACAAGGTTGCTGTTTGTTTGTCCTTTGTTTGTTTGCGTGTTTTGTTTTATATGCAATGAGGTCGTGCGGTTTTTCATTTGAATGACGAAAGAAATTTTTAGTATTCAGTGCTCGAACTCAACTTTTAGCTCTGGTGTTCCACTGGACCAGTTGGCTTAGAATTTACTGGTCTCGGGACCAAAGTTACTGGTCCCTCGACATTTTTTCCTGCATGTAATTTAAAATTCGTGTCTGCAGGTAAATATATCCCAAACTATGATCAAATAATTAAAGGCAACCATATAATTAGAATCCTTTTAATGCAACGTACGTGTATTTCAATAACTTCTTCCCGGTTAGACATAAGAGTTGCAACATACATGTATACAGTAGCAGCAGTTTTATCAACTCCATTGCTGTCTTAGGCTTAAGTCTGCTCTATGCAGCAAGAAAAGTTGGCAAGGGTCTTTCCTCCCTTGGTCTTTCGCTTGCAGGTTTAGCTGCTGAGCTCATAGCGTGTCCTTCACTGGCCTCGTGGACCTCGTGTGCCTTTAAGCTATCGGTGTGAAGGTTACTTGTTCCAGTCCTCAAGAATAATGCGTGTTTTTTTCTATTTGGAAATTCCCTGCAAACGCGCAAAACATTTAGTTTTCTTATTCATCAAAGTAGAGCCATTTGAACTTTTCTTTCCACGATTCTTGAAACTTCCGTGTTTCCTTGATTGGAGCTGCAGCAGGCGTTGTAGGTGTTGTGTTACTCTCTCGATCTTGCTTTCCTCCGAAGAAAGTATTCAGTGAGCTTTGAACTTGTTTTCGTTTGGACATTTCAGCAAGTTGTATTTTGAAAGAAAATATAGATGCCATCAAGGTTTTAGCCTGCGAAAACAGCCGTCCTTCTTCGCTCTCGGCCCGAGTGGCGCGAAACGCCACTCGGGAGCGACGAAGGACGGCTGTTTTCGCAGGCCGCTAGCAAGGTTTGGACACGGAAAGCCATCATATTGAATCCCGCAATGCATTTGATTTCAGAGTAGAACCCAGACTATTACCTGCCAGAAGAACGCCTTGTATTTTTTGCTTGATGTGTTTGAAGCGTTCGTTTTCCGAAATTCTTGGGTTGTTTTGACACTGTTAGCCCTTTTTGGTAAGATAGAAATTAAAGGTATTATTTATTGGGGTAACTTAACTCGTAAAGAGGACCAGTGGCAAAAAAGCCCACTCGTTGTGGGCAATTTTTACTCGTTTTCGACGAAGTGGACGACCGTTAAGTTCGAGCACTGGACTATTTTTTTTAAGTTGTCCGCAAGCTATCGATTAGCAAAGGGGTTTCTTGGCTTTTTGTTGTTGTTGTTGTTGTTGTTGTTGTTGTTGTTCTTTTATCTTGTTCGACTACCCGCGTTTTATCGCAATCTGTGGCCGTATGGTCTCCCTCGCATAGCGCCATTATCATGGTTTTCCGAGAGATCTCTGGTTCATTCTGTTATTTTTGTTTTTCAGGTGGAAAGTGGCTGGGCCGATGAATGGGATGGCTTTGAATGACTGGTGACAGTTGTTGTGACATTTGCGTTGCTCATCTCACTTCTTTATTCTCTGAACGTTTAATTAATCCACTCTTGTAATTGACCCAAGAAAAAATAATTTGACACACGCTTGTCCCACAGTTTTATTCGTTTCTCATGGACATAAATCACTATCAAAAAATTAGTGACCTCCTCAGTCACAACAAATCGCCAGCGAACAAGTGAAATTACATTATTTTTATTACAATTATTTTTAATGATTTTCTGTTACAAATAAGCCCGGGGGAACTCAGATGAAATAGCCACGGGGAGATGGAAGGACCCCTTTTGGTACCTGTAGATCTCAGTTTTTAACGTTGCAAGTTTTGTGTAAAGTTTTTTTTCTTTTGGGTTCACACAAGAGATTATCAAGGTAAGAAAGTGAATCTCCCAAATAGGCCCCACACCTAAGGTTATCCCTCTTGAGTTATTTTTAGAAATGTTGCCCAGTTCTTCCGAGAAAGTTTTCTCGCGCGACGCGTGGACAGCCCAATTTACTTTCTTGCAATCAGTTGCGACGAAAGGGCGAGAAATTCAGTGAAAAGTCATTTTATATGTAAAATTTTCAAAGGACGTATCATAGCGGAGATGTTTTCTGTACTTTCAGCCGCAAACCTCAATTCTTTCTTCATTTCTTTGCCGTTCTTTGCACAACAAAAACGTGAAATAGCCAAGTCTGCATATTTGATAGAACGTGAACTACGGCGGCCAATATCTTAAAATCCTTTTTCGAATTTTGACGCTGTCTTACATAGTGTTTGAGACATTTCTGACAGTGTTAGAGAATCTGAATGAATCTAAATTCTCGCGAGATTCGTAGGTTGACTGTAAATTTGTTTTTAATGGACGTTGACTTTGGCTTTTTTGCCGTTGTTGCTTAAACTGCCTTTTGCTGCTTGGGCGGCGAACTTCTGTCGGCACTTTATCGGCCATTTGTTTGCTCGTCAACTGAGTTGATAATGTGAATTAGCCACCGTAAAGAGATTCGAAAGCTGACGTTTCGAGCGCTAGCCCTTCGTCGGAGCGAATCGAGAATTGTGGGTTGTGTGTGGTTTATATAGAGAAATATGGAGCTACGCTATTGGTTGGTGCCTGGCAACGTGAAAAAACAACAGAATAAATTAGTTGAATGAAAAGCGTTCGTTGATACCGTGAGGATTAAGAGTGCCGATTTGAAAAATAAATTTTTGTTCTAGAGTTTTGCGGCTTTCTGTGCCTCCTTGATGTAGGGAGAGGCCACAGACCGCCATATGTTGCTTCGAATGATTCGGCAGATTAAAGTGTCTAGCGACCGGTTTAGATGCGTTTTTGTCGTCTTTCTCAACGTCGCGAAGATGTTCTCGGAATCGGTCGCCTAGTCGTCTACCTGTTTCGCCGATATATAACTTTTTGCAGAGAGTGCAAGTTATACAGTAGATGACATTGGCTGAGGTACAGGTAAAATGATCAGTGATTTTAATAGATCGCTTGGGCCCCGACAATTTCTCAACGTTACAAATGAAAGGACATGTTTTGCATCGTGCGCGTGCACATTTAAAAGTACCGGGTTGTTCACTCGTTTGGAAAGAACTTCTGACTAAAAAGTTACCTATGTTTTTGTCGCGTTTAAATGAAATTAATGGCGGTTGCGAAAAGATTCTACCAGTATCGGGATCATTTTGAAGTAATTTAAAGTTTTTGAGAATGATGGATTTTACTGCGTGGTTGTGAGGGTGAAATGTGAGAGTGAATGGAATTCTATTATTATTCTCCTTCTTAGACGTTTGTAGTGCTGACTGCCGATCGATTTGTTGGGCGCGATGATGGCCTGCTTGAACAACAGAGGCAGGATAGCCACGTTTGTCGAAAAACTCGCACATTTCCTCTGATTTTAAGGAAAAATCAGAGTCCTCACTACAAAGGCGGCGAAGTCTAAGAAACTGAGAATAAGGAATGGAATTCTTGACATGTGATGGATGTGAAGATGAATACAACAAATAACTATGAGAATCTGTGGGTTTGTAGTGCACACTGGTGCATAAACCGTTGCCTTCGACAGAAACTTTAATATCTAGAAATGCTAAAGAAGTGTCGGAAATTTCCCAGGTATATTTAAGAACCGGATGAAATGAATTAACAGCAGTTATAAATTGATTGAGTTCCTCTCTGGTGGAGGAAGTTGCGCCGACACAGTCGTCAATGTAGCGACGGTAGAGGTCAGGTTTGGGGCCGTTGTATTGATTGAAAAATTGGTGTTCAATATAGCCTACGAAAGGGTTGGCGTAGCTGGGTCCCATTTTGGTACCCATGGCCACCCCATTGATTTGTTTATAATAACTGTCAGCGAGTGAAAAACAGTTTAGTGTTAAAACTAGTTCAGCCAGGCGGAGCAATGTTTCCGAGCTTGGTTCCTTAACAGTACGTAAATCGAAAAAATGTTTGAGGGCTAGTTCGTGCGTTTGCTTGCTTTGTCGTTTGCTT
>JAHPZR010008480.1:0-2500 GCA_019787425.1 Platygyra sinensis
GCGACATAGTTTTTTCTAAATTTATAAACACGCAAAAATGTACAATACAACAGAAGCAATGGCCGACGAAACAACTTGAACTACCAATTACTAGTACCCAGTCTACCGGCCAGATTACATACTCCCAAAGGTCTATCACGTGATATCTCGTCCTCAAAGTGACTTACATACATACAGACTGACCAGGAGCGGGCAGAAGACTCCTGAGATTTTCGTATATGGATCATCCAACGAAAAGTGACGTCACATCCGGTTTAAACTGCGCCGCGCAGCTCGCTTCACAAAGCGAAAAAATGGCGTTTCGATTTGCCAAGATTTTCTTCCATTTGCAAACCATCAGGTTCATTTCCTTTCAAACTGAGGGTAGAAAGATGTTGCAGGCACATTTCTTCGACTTTGAAAGCAAAACTTTCGGCAAAAGACAATAGTTCATTATTGTTTTGAAGGAAAATAACTGAGAGCCTTCTGTCATCGAATGGCGGATTTTACAAGTTTTCGAAAGTGGTGTTGTTCTGACTTTTGGTTCTTGTTGTTCGTGATTGAGTGATAACACTAAGTGAAATAGCCTATAATGTTAGAAATAACGTGGATGAAGTATTGCTGGCCACAGTTTTCACTGTGTACAACGGGAACATATTTAACAGAAGCCGTTTAGTTCTAAAAGTCGTTGTTAGTGAACACTCAGTTGAAGCTCAGTATCCACGTGCGTGTGGTGGAAACAACAAGATGAATCGTATACTCCAGGTTAGTATCCTACTTCCATATCTCTTGTTGAACACTGTTTCTCTGTAAGAAATAGTCAATGTTGCGAGTTGGAATTGATTGTAAATGCGTTTTTTTTGGGATATCAGATTTCCCCGAAAAGATCAACAAAGGGGTGAAGCAGTCTATGAGTAGATCTTTGGGCGACGACCAATTCTTCGACCAGTCGCCTGTTATAACTCTCCTTCAGTCATACAGTGGTTAATTGTTAATTCCTCTGTATTGTCTTGACAGCAATGCTGGTCCGGGGATCAACCTCTTTGGGCACTTGTGTAGGGTTAGCTCCCAATGGTATGGTGATATTCTTACCCACCCACTGTGACCCTGGAAAAGGGGCACTCCCTTATATGAGCTACATAGGTATGTGTGGCCCAAAGGGTTTGGTGTTCAGCCATTTTAGTCATAAATAGGGTATCGATTTGGCCATTTTGGTCTTAAATAGGGTATGGGCTTTGTTCTCTACTCTTGAACTGGGGTATGTATGTTACTTTCTCAAACTCATTAATAATTCATCAAGTTAAAACAAAGAAAATCACAACCGTGACGGTGGTTTGGATACCCCGTCTTAATTAGCTTAGATTTTGACGATTTTACTTCTCCGTTTACTCTTTAGTTTTTGTTTCGATTGAGAAGATATATCAAATACTCGAAACAGTGTTTCATCGGTTATCCAAACACCTCGAATTTCGTCAAAAATACTCCGCTGCGCGTCGTATTTTCAACTCTCTTCTCGGTGTTTGGATATCCAGATGAAACACTGTCTCTCGTGTTTGATATATTATGAGAAGAATCTACTTTTTCATCATTTTTTGATAAGGCCATAATTAAAAAGCCTTAAAGTTTAGGGTAGCTGTGTCAGCCAAAACAGTTGTAAATAGGGTATTAGATTTTTGGTCTGGTCATAAATTAAATAGGGTAGGGAAAATCACAGATTTTGGTAATAAATATGATAAGGGTTTTGGGAAGCAGGCTGCACTCCTCCACCAAATTTTTCTGGGAGTACCCTTGGGGTACTATGAAGTGGTTCATAAATAAATACTGGACAGAATTAAACTCGTGCTTTGTGCTCGCCTTGCTTTGACCTATAGCCAATTGCAGAAACATGAAGAGGACTGGGACAAGTTTTTTAAATTAGATTGAAAATCTAAACATTTCAACTGAAATGTTACTGAATGAAAAGCTACCCAGCAAGCCAAGTTTAAGAGTTTTCAGTGGAAAATTGTTCAAATGGGAGCCTCGCAAAAGTTGCAAAATTCCATACAAACCCTTACAATTTTGTGGCTTGTCTACCCAATCCACACAAACTCTCTATTTTAGGTCATATTTGAAGAGCTACCATTTTGCCATTTTCCACGGTGACCTCAAAATACTTCTATTCTTGGTAAAGACTTTCAACTTAACATGTAGTTGATCTTTCATTTGCATATATTAGTGTTCTGAAAGCAAATGAAAAACAACGGTAATACCAAACTCTTTCCCAGTCCTGTCAAGTTTCTGCAATTGCCTATGTTCACCTAAAATATGCAAATAATTATCCCTTATTTGACTATGAGGTCAAGACTTCTTTGAGGTGATAGTTTGAGGCTGTGTCAAAGTATCATCACCTGATGGGAATCTTAGGGCGCGTTTGTTTGGGATCAATCCGGAATAAGAACATATTGGAATAATGCGAGTAAGCGTTTGTTTGGGAGCTATTCTCATTCCGGAATACCTGGATTTCCATTCCGCTATTCTGCTC
>JAHPZR010008480.1:7500-22190 GCA_019787425.1 Platygyra sinensis
GTTTGATTCTCAGTTACCCCAGGAACGTACCGTAAATGTTCCTACTTTGGCTAATTCAGATTTGTCGCACGTTAAATAACAGTAGTTTACTGCTTAATCTCTATAATATTAAATATTTCAGGTTGTTTTACATGGAAAACAGGACCCAGTTTGTTTAAAACACAATTAACTTAAATCTTTGAAGTCCGCTTTATAAGCCTTAGTGGCCCTTCTCCTTTGCATGGCCATATTTTGAAAGTGAAAAACCTTGAATAAGGATATAATGAACAGTTGAAAAAAAATATACGGCATCGAACGAAGGAAACCGAAAAATAAAGGAAGGAAACAGTAAAAACAACTAGGAGAGGTGGCGAGCCGAGATAGCGTGAGTCCAAGGTATACAACAGGAAGACAAAAGAAACATATACGAACTGCCGAAATGAACTAGTTTAGCTCTTTAGTTATTTTGGGTGACCAGTAACTGTATGTAATGTTATTTAGTTTAGTTATTTAGTTAATGTTACAGTTCAAATAAATCTTGTTGTTGTTGTTGTTGTTTTGTTGAACAATAAAAAATGGCGATAAAAGTCGTCACTAAACAAAGCAAGGTAAAAACTGCAACTGCTGGCGAAAAACTGCAGCCTGGGCGGCCTCCGCCTTGAACGACCAGATCTTGAGCAACTTCGAGCATACTAGTTACATGATACTCGCTGTGCAAGGGACTGACTGGTTCGAATACCTCATCTTTCGGGTTCATCATGAACTTATAGGCATACACGTTGATTAAAGTCATAACTTTCTTCCAACACAAGCTGCGAATTCTAGCTAGGTTGACCTCTACTCAAACGTTACTGCAGGACAACACAATAATTGTGCCAGTTTGCATGGTCAATATAGTTCCATCTCTTTGAACATTGATTTAACAAACCGGAACTGCAACCCTGCATACAGAAGTACAATTTTCCCATGTAATGAGCTTAAAATGATTAAGCTAAGATTAAAATTTAATTTTTTCCTTGTATATTCATAACAAAATTAAACCTCAACAAGAGAGAATATAAACCGTAAACGGCAGACCGAGGCAAATTTTGAGTTTTAAAAGAAGACGATAATTTGCGATTTACTTTACTTGCTGCTACAGTTTAAAAGGTAATATGGAGTCTTTAGAACCAGAAAATCGTTTTTCGAAAGGATCATAAAATTAATAAATGTAATGTTTGTAAACATGCGGCCATTTTATTAACATTTTACTATTTTTACAGGGAAATGTAATAAAATATGCAATTTACCGCTTTATCCCAAGAGTAACTAGCTTTATTCCTAGAACGCCAAAATTGAAAATGACTCCGTTTTTTTAACAGCTTTATTGGGTACTATATATAACTAAATAACAAGAAAAAAAAGGCAAGACCCAAAAGGGGTAGGTGCAACGGGATGAAGCCCCATGCGAGGCACCGCCCCTGAATTAAAACCTAAAATTAAATCAACATCATGCACAACCAACCATAAGAAGAAAGAGAACAAATTAAGAATGGCATGGACATGGTAGGACTAGCGTCCAAGTGCAGGGGTAATTAAGGTCGTATACCCTTGTGAGGTGAGTGGTCATCAGTTAACGGACAAAAAGTTGAAAAGCATCAGGCGAGCAAAAGCTGGTTGGGGGTGCTAGCTTACAAACATAGTTCCAAAGTTTAACTATTCTGTTGAAATACGAACCCTGAAAAGTAGATGTTTTACAAAGAGGAGTACGTAGATTAAAGGAGTCACTTTGTCTTGTACGACCGTAGGAAATAAAACATACGTAGTTCAGAACATCTAAATCAGTATTACAATAAAGGCATTTATAAAAAAAAAAAAAAAAAAAAAAAAGACCAAGTATTTGCGTTCGCGATCTAGAGAGAGTGGGATTAAGTCAAACATAGTCAGACGCTCCTTGCAAGACATCTCGCCTCTGCGCGTGCGTAAAATCCACCTGCTTGCACGCCTCTGCACCTGTTCCACTTGAGCATTTAGAGTAACGTGAGCGGGCGACCAGACTTGGGTGGCGTAACACAACTGTGACTTGACCAAAGATAGGTACAGGGAACGTCGAACAGAGAGGTCCGTAAGCAGGAGACATGTCCGTTTGAGCAAGCCAAAAAGCTCGTTTTCTTTCGCAGTGATAGTGTGGATGTGCGAGTCCCAAGAGAGCGTGCTAGTTATGACGACGCCAAGATCTTTTTCTTCTGAGACGCGCGTCAAAGTTAAGTTGAGCCATCGAGGGTGTAGTCAAAAAAAATTGAGGTCTTTTTCCTAGTCACAGTTAGTGCTTTACATTTAGACGTGTTAAATCTAATATTATTGCGCTGCGATTAGTCGTACAAATTTGAGAGTCATTTGTATAAGGTGACAGTGTTCTGTAGACGAGACTTTTCGATATAGCTTGGTATCGTCGGCGTAGAGAGCAGTCTTCACGCCGTCAGCAGCTTCGTCCGGCAGGTCATTTATGAACAAAGTGAACAGCGAGGCTGCACCTTCAAGAACGACTCTTTGTGTACGCTCAGATAGGTAGACCTTGAACCAGCAGAAAAATTGACCTCTTACCCCATATAGCCTCAGCTTTTTCAAAACGACGCTGTGATATGTGATGTCGACAGTGTCGAAGGCGTTTGCAAAGTCCAGATAAATCATATCAGTCTGAATGTTTTTATCTTAAATTTGTTCGATTGGCAAGAAACTGGCAAGATATGAGTTACACAGAAACGATTTGGTAGGAATCCATGCTGCAGCGCGCTTATCAAGGCTTTCACAACTGTGTAAAATCGATTGCCCACGCAGCGTTCCAAAACTTTACTGACAATGGGGAGTAAAGATATAGGGCGATGATTTTCCGCAGCCTCTTTAGAATCTTTTTTGTCGATAGGGGTGACATCAGCGGATTTACATTCACGAGGGATTTTGCTTTTGTTTAGTGACTGAATGAAAAGGGAACACAGGATGTGTGCAATTGGTTCACTGCACTTCTTTAACAGGCGTGCTGGAATTTTGTCTGAAAAACTTTTGTTGTGTCTAGATCACTCAAGCGTTCCTTCACTTCATCCACCGACACCTCGATTTGTGAAATTTCCATATCGGTGATAGAAGAGCTGGTAGTATATTCACTGTTGTTAAGACCAAAAGTGTCTGGGAGAAAGGCGGAACAGAAATATTTATTAAAGAGTTCTGCTTTTCCTACGGGGGCTTCAGCTACCTCGTGGTTGTATGAGATCGTCGATTTGGCGCCAGATCGCCCACCCAGAAATGCTTTATGATAACTCCAGAAGTGCTTAGAGTTATCTTTAAAGGAAGCTTCGATTTTCTTCAAGTATTGCTAGTGTTTAGTTCTCACCGAATCCTTGACGATCTGGCTTAAAGTACGGAGCTTTCGCTTGCGATCAGGAGTTTATTCAGGCGGAATTTTTTTGAAGGCTGGGTACTTTTTGCGAATCCAATGGCGCACTTCTCTATCAATCCAATGCGGAGAGTTGGTGTCGAGAACTGTTTTGATTGGTATGTTTTGATTGGTATGTGATCTTTTACGGCTGATAAAAACAGAGTCTTCCAATTATGCCAGTATTCGTCGATCTTGTCTGATACAGCAATCTCAAAAGGAACTCTGGGTAGAGAGTCCCGGCTAAGGTCATCGAAATTTCCGTTCTTAAAATCGTACACTTGCCGCTTGGCTCCCGTGGCTCTTCACAGGGTACCCTCACATCCGTTTAGAACATGACTAAAAGATCAAATTAGCGATATCGCGCTTGTTTTGTGTTTTGTGGCCGCCATTTTGAATTTTTAATACAAGCGCACTGTAAACTGCGCGGTCTGCTAGTGCGAGGTCTGGAACCAAGATTACGGAAGTCTGGGACTCGCAAATTTCTCGGAGGATCCGATCACTCACCGAGAAGACCGAGAGTAATAAAGTGACAAGGCATGAAACTTCTCACTTTTTTAGTCGCATGTCTCTGCCAGTTGGGGGGAACGGAAATAAGATGTGAAGAAGAGACCGGAAGTCAAAATGCGGGTTTCGTGACGGGCGTACACAGACTTGCCACAAGTCTACCTCATGAGTTTCAGGGTGAATTGTAGGATAGAATATGTTAGGAATGGCTTCCTTTTAATGTTGCAAATGTTTTGAAAAATAATTCCGCTGTGGAATATGAGGGAATCAACATTGAGTCGACAGTGGTGCTTGTTACATAAACCGTTTTGGTCGGAAACTCAGAAATTTGCTTTATGAGAAAAGAACTCCCACTACGGGCAGCCCAGCAACTAAAGGTACTGTGGCCCGCTTAAACGACATCCAGCACTTTCTTTTGACAGGCAGTCTAACCGCTAGAAGCAAACGAACGGCAACATAACTTTTAAGCTGATCTGAATCGCAGGACCGAAAAAGTCGCCAATTCACGAAAACCTCGCCGTCTCAAATCACAAAATTACCTTACAGTTTATTGGCATTGGCAAAATCTTCTCCTACGTAATACCTACCTCATGTTGTCAGGAGGAAGAAATTTTGTTAACATTACAGTCGTGAAATTCCTGAATTCTTTCAAATTAAAAGTTTTCGAGTTCTTCCCGCCACTGTGGCGTCATGAATCCATCGCCAGAAATCAAGGACATTTCGAGCCCGCTAACAATTATCAGCGGTATATCGTATTACACTCCAGAACAATAGACTACAGGCCCGTAGGGAGGGGGGGTGCGATGGGTGCGCCCGCACCCCCCCGCAGACTGCTGAGGTCCACTTTTTTGTTAAAAAAATAAATAGTAAAAAAAAAATAATAGTGTTGTTCTGTTTGCCAAGATGCACCCAAGGAGGCTTGAGCTTGGCACACTTCTGAAAGATTGTGATGATCAGCAGCCAGCCGAGTGAACAATACGGATTTACAACTTTATTTCTATTTTTGTTATTTTTAAATAGTGACATTGGCATTGTTATTCTCTACATTGTAAAATACATACGTAAAGCATCAAAATCAATTTTGAAGTTCAAAATTTGACAAATATCCACGTTTTTAGGTTCGCTTTTAGCGACCTATATTGCTATCATACTGACCTTCAAAACGCACGAAATGCAGTCTCAGACAACTTAATTTTCAAAATTTCCCGGGGGGGCATGCCCCCGGACCCCCCTAGTCAAGAGCGCCTCCGGCGCTCGTTGGTCCGTATAATCAACTGATCGCACCCACCCGTAAAAAATCCTGGCTACGGGCCTGGACTATCAAGAGAATTCAATATGGCGGCGATAACAATTTTAATTTGCTTTTCGCGCCAAGGCTACTGAAGTTGCATTCAACGCCTGGCATATTTTTATTCCGAAAAGGACCTGAGAACTAATTATTTCCCAGCAAGATCATAAACAAAGATGGTCGACGATTTAAAGATCAGCATTGCTCGAGTTTAACCATTTCATTCGTAGTTTTCCAAGTGGCGTCCCGTCACTCGTGCAACATGGCAAATAGGGGATATTAAGGCTCGTTGGGAAGTTTTCTGATAAGAGGAAATGGCAATTTTACAGGATTTTTGGACACCTCGAACTCAGTAGAAGTCAATTCGAACTAGAGCAGTTGACTTCATTGATGCACTTTCCTGTAATCGGCGAGTGTTTGGGACAGAGAACGACGGATTTTGAAGAAATGTATGGCGACTTAGGTCAATAAACAGTGAAAAAAAGAAGTGGCTCAGGGAGTAAGTGATTTTTATTTATCGAGTCACTGGGAGGTTGATGAATAGCAGAATCAATACTGAATATGTCTCGATCAAGAGCAGACGGGACCATGAGCTCCTGATTGTTATATTTTAGAAATTTTACAAATTTCCATACAGTTTCTTATATTATTTGGACGCCATTATGGACGTCATGCGCAAGCGCGGGTGCCATCTTGTCCAATATTTCTGGCAATGCGGATCTGGCCTTGGCATTGACGTTGACCTTAGCCTTGGCCCTGGCCTTGTGGCAGCATTTTATTTCCGGAATACAATCATCACACTTCCGGCATTAAAACTCATCAATCAGAACAAGCGACAGTATCACTTCCGCTTCGAATCTGTCAATCAACTTGTAGTATTTCTGACTTCCGTGGCCCCCAACTGGCAGAGGTATAGCGCGAAAGCGTGTAGTTTAAAACAACGCCAAAATATCGCAGACCTTCTGAGTGTTTGGGCTAAATGAGATGAGATATATTTAGCTTAATCCTTCTTCTTCTCACGGAGCAATGTTCGGCAAATTACGATGTAAAGTTCCCCTCGAAGTAATGCGAAACTAGAAACGCTGTGATTTAAGTTTCATCCCTTGTCACTTTATTAGATCTCCGGGCAGGCTCCGAGCAATTTCCGTAATCTCGGTTCCAGACCTCGCACTAGCAGACCACGCAATTTACCGCGCGCGGATATTAAAAAATCAAAATGGCGGCCCCAAAACACAAAACCACGCGCGATATAGGTAATCTGATCTTTTATTCATATTCTAAACGGTTGTGAGGGCTCCCCGTGGCTCTTTTAAACTTCAGCATTATAGTGAATTCAACAACGTAGTGGTCGGAAGGAAATAAACCCTCCCGCGGATGAGATGTTAAAACGTAGTCAAAAATCTCAGACCAATTAGTCAACAACAGATCAAGCTTGTTACCCATAATGTGTGTAGGGCCAGGAATAAACTGCTGAAAAAAAATTTCGCCCAAGAGCTCGCAAAAAATGTTATGATCTGCTCGGCTGACAGTGTTTATAGGGGCCGACTGATCGCCAGACCAGTCCAGTTCTGGTAAGTTGAAATCGCCTATAACTACCAGGCAAGTGGACTCATTGTTCTCGCAAAGCGATAAATTTAACTCGAGTAATGGCTCGAGCGAATCATCGGGATGCATGGTAGAAGCACTAGAGCGAAAAAGGCTTGTCATGTCCGTTTGTAAGTTCCATTACGACCAGCTCAGTTCCTTCCCTTTCCAGGTCGATACGTCTAGAAGCGTGAATAGTACTCTTAACTGCAATTAAGACCCCTCCTCCACGGTCGTCTCTGTCCCGGCGAAAAATGTTATAGCCAGAGAGGACTTCGCTATCTAGGACAGCAGGATCAAGCCACGTCTCGAAGAGTGAAATTACATCGAAGTCTCCACCGTAAACGAGTCGTTTTAAGAGCGACATTTTGCATACCTTCCTTGCCCAATTGTCAGAGGAAGCAACAATGGCTTTCAGGCTTCGAGTATTCAAGTAAAGAACACGAAGTGACTCGTTCCACTGCTGCGGGCTGGGATTTGGAGAAATATTCATAAAGATTGTAAGGCCAAGGTCCTGATGGAAAACAGGAGGAGAGCAACACGTATGTCCGTGTTTAGACCAATTTAGAAGAAATGCAGACGGTAAAACAAAACGTGCGGCGGCCATCTTGTCTTGTCACTGTTCTTCCACTGTTCTTGTCACTCTTTTTCAGG
Organism: Platygyra sinensis; assembly: GCA_019787425.1. Classification (NCBI taxonomy): domain Eukaryota; kingdom Metazoa; phylum Cnidaria; class Anthozoa; order Scleractinia; family Merulinidae; genus Platygyra; species Platygyra sinensis. The sequence continues at coordinate 14,922 of JAHPZR010008480.1, forward strand.
TCCGCAACGAATTTTAAACTGAAATCAACTAAATACGGACTGTGGTGCCCTCGACGACCATTTCGCCACGAACCGTTTGACAACGATGAGTGCAATTTAACACTATCCTGCATATTTAAAACGACGCACTGAATGAACGAATGCTTCTATCTAGTTAGTTTTCATCTAAAGTTTCAAGCATTGTCTGTATCTTAATATTTTCTCTTAAAGAAATTCTGGAGGATGAGGGCAGTGCGACAAGCAGCCAGAGACACGATCAAACAATTGAATTGCTGCAAATAAGACGGAAGAAGAAGGGCTGCCTAAAACGTGTCTCAAATGAGTTAAGACAGATTCCTTCCGTCCGACAGAATTTCTTTAAGAGAAAATATTAAGATACAGACAATGCTTGAAACTTTAGATGAAAACTAACTAGATAGAAGCATTCGTTCATTCAGTGCGTCGTTTTAAATATGCAGGATAGTGTTAAATTGCACTCATCGTTGTCAAACGGTTCGTGGCGAAATGGTCGTCGAGGGCACCACAGTCCGTATTTAGTTGATTTCAGTTTAAAATTCGTTGCGGACCTGAAAAAGAGTGACAAGAACAGTGGAAGAACAGTGACAAGACAAGATGGCCGCCGCACGTTTTGTTTTACCGTCTGCATTTCTTCTAAATTGGTCTAAACACGGACATACGTGTTGCTCTCCTCCTGTTTTCCATCAGGACCTTGGCCTTACAATCTTTATGAATATTTCTCCAAATCCCAGCCCGCAGCAGTGGAACGAGTCACTTCGTGTTCTTTACTTGAATACTCGAAGCCTGAAAGCCATTGTTGCTTCCTCTGACAATTGGGCAAGGAAGGTATGCAAAATGTCGCTCTTAAAACGACTCGTTTACGGTGGGGACTTCGATGTAATTTCACTCTTCGAGACGTGGCTTGATCCTGCTGTCCTAGATAGCGAAGTCCTCTCTGGCTATAACATTTTTCGCCGGGACAGAGACGACCGTGGAGGAGGGGTCTTAATTGCAGTTAAGAGTACTATTCACGCTTCTAGACGTATCGACCTGGAAAGGGAAGGAACTGAGCTGGTCGTAATGGAACTTACAAACGGACATGACAAGCCTTTTTTGCTCTAGTGCTTCTACCATGCATCCCGATGATTCGCTCGAGCCATTACTCGAGTTAAATTTATCGCTTTGCGAGAACAATGAGTCCACTTGCCTGGTGGTTATAGGCGATTTCAACTTACCAGAACTGGACTGGTCTGGCGATCAGTCGGCCCTTATAAACACTGCCAGCCGAGCAGATCATAACATTTTTTGCGAGCTCTTGGGCGAAATTTTTTTTTCAGCAGTTTATTCCTGGCCCTACACACATTATGGGTAACAAGCTTGATCTGTTGTTGACTAATTGGTCTGAGATTTTTGACTACGTTTTAACATCTCATCCGCGGGAGGGTTTATTTCCTTCCGACCACTACGTTGTTGAATTCACTATAATGCTGAAGTTTAAAAGAGCCACGGGGAGCCCTCACAACCGTTTAGAATATGAATAAAAGATCAGATTACCTATATCGCGCGTGGTTTTGTGTTTTGGGGCCGCCATTTTGATTTTTTAATATCCGCGCGCGGTAAATTGCGTGGTCTGCTAGTGCGAGGTCTGGAACCGAGATAACGGAAATTGCTCGGAGCCTGCCCGGAGATCTAATAAAGTGACAAGGGATGAAACTTAAATCACAGCGTTTCTAGTTTCGCATTACTTCGAGGGGAACTTTACATCGTAATTTGCCGAACATTGCTCCGTGAGAAGAAGAAGGATTAAGCTAAATATATCTCATCTCATTTAGCCCAAACACTCAGAAGGTCTGCGATATTTTGGCGTTGTTTTAAACTACACGCTTTCGCGCTATACCTCTGCCAGTTGGGGGCCACGGAAGTCAGAAATACTACAAGTTGATTGACAGATTCGAAGCGGAAGTGATACTGTCGCTTGTTCTGATTGATGAGTTTTAATGCCGGAAGTGTGATGATTGTATTCCGGAAATAAAATGCTGCCACAAGGCCAGGGCCAAGGCTAAGGTCAACGTCAATGCCAAGGCCAGATCCGCATTGCCAGAAATATTGGACAAGATGGCACCCGCGCTTGCGCATGACGTCCATAATGGCGTCCAAATAATATAAGAAACTGTATGGAAATTTGTAAAATTTCTAAAATATAACAATCAGGAGCTCATGGTCCCGTCTGCTCTTGATCGAGACATATTCAGTATTGATTCTGCTATTCATCAACCTCCCAGTGACTCGATAAATAAAAATCACTTACTTCCTGAGCCACTTCTTTTTTTCACTGTTTATTGACCTAAGTCGCCATACATTTCTTCAAAATCCGTCGTTCTCTGTCCCAAACACTCGCCGATTACAGGAAAGTGCATCAATGAAGTCAACTGCTCTAGTTCGAATTGACTTCTACTGAGTTCGAGGTGTCCAAAAATCCTGTAAAATTGCCATTTCCTCTTATCAGAAAACTTCCCAACGAGCCAGAATATCCCCTATTTGCCATGTTGCACGAGTGACGGGACGCCACTTGGAAAAACTACGAATGAAATGGTTAAACTCGAGCAATGCTGATCTTTGAATCGTCGACCATCTTTGTTTATGATCTTGCTGGGAAATAATTAGTTCTCAGGTCCTTTTCGGAATAAAAATATGCCAGGCGTTGAATGCAACTTCAGTAGCCTTGGCGCGAAAAGCAAATTAAAATTCTTATCGCCGCCATATTGAATTCTCTTGATAGTCTATTGTTCTGGAGTGTAATACGATATACCGCTGATAATTGTTAGCGGGCTCGAAATGTCCTTGATTTCTGGCGATGGATTCATGACGCCACAGTGGCGGGAAGAACTCGAAAACTTTTAATTTGAAAGAATTCAGGAATTTCACGACTGTAATGTTAACAAAATTTCTTCCTCCTGACAACATGAGGTAGGTATTACGTAGGAGAAGATTTTGCCAATGCCAATAAACTGTAAGGTAATTTTGTGATTTGAGACGGCGAGGTTTTCGTGAATTGGCGACTTTTTCGGTCCTGCGATTCAGATCAGCTTAAAAGTTATGTTGCCGTTCGTTTGCTTCTAGCGGTTAGACTGCCTGTCAAAAGAAAGTGCTGGATGTCGTTTAAGCGGGCCACAGTACCTTTAGTTGCTGGGCTGCCCGTAGTGGGAGTTCTTTTCTCATAAAGCAAATTTCTGAGTTTCCGACCAAAACGGTTTATGTAACAAGCACCACTGTCGACTCAATGTTGATTCCCTCATATTCCACAGCGGAATTATTTTTCAAAACATTTGCAACATTAAAAGGAAGCCATTCCTAACATATTCTATCCTACAATTCACCCTGAAACTCATGAGGTAGACTTGTGGCAAGTCTGTGTACGCCCGTCACGAAACCCGCATTTTGACTTCCGGTCTCTTCTTCACATCTTATTTCCGTTCCCCCCAACTGGCAGAGACATGCGACTAAAAAAGTGAGAAGTTTCATGCCTTGTCACTTTATTACTCTCGGTCTTCTCGGTGAGTGATCGGATCCTCCGAGAAATTTGCGAGTCCCAGACTTCCGTAATCTTGGTTCCAGACCTCGCACTAGCAGACCGCGCAGTTTACAGTGCGCTTGTATTAAAAATTCAAAATGGCGGCCACAAAACACAAAACAAGCGCGATATCGCTAATTTGATCTTTTAGTCATGCTCTAAACGGATGTGAGGGTACCCTGTGAAGAGCCACGGGAGCCAAGCGGCAAGTGTACGATTTTAAGAACGGAAATTTCGATGACCTTAGCCGGGACTCTCTACCCAGAGTTCCTTTTGAGATTGCTGTATCAGACAAGATCGACGAATACTGGGATAATTGGAAGACTCTGTTTTTATCAGCCGTAAAAGATCACATACCAATCAAAACAGTTCTCGACACCAACTCTCCGCATTGGATTGATAGAGAAGTGCGCCATTGGATTCGCAAAAAGTACCCAGCCTTCAAAAAAATTCCGCCTGAATAAACTCCTGATCGCAAGCGAAAGCTCCGTACTTTAAGCCAGATCGTCAAGGATTCGGTGAGAACTAAACACTAGCAATACTTGAAGAAAATCGAAGCTTCCTTTAAAGATAACTCTAAGCACTTCTGGAGTTATCATAAAGCATTTCTGGGTGGGCGATCTGGCGCCAAATCGACGATCTCATACAACCACGAGGTAGCTGAAGCCCCCGTAGGAAAAGCAGAACTCTTTAATAAATATTTCTGTTCCGCCTTTCTCCCAGCCACTTTTGGTCTTAACAACAGTGAATATACTACCAGCTCTTCTATCACCGATATGGAAATTTCACAAATCGAGGTGTCGGTGGATGAAGTGAAGGAACGCTTGAGTGATCTAGACACAACAAAAGTTTTTCAGACAAAATTCCAGCACGCCTGTTAAAGAAGTGCAGTGAACCAATTGCACACATCCTGTGTTCCCTTTTCATTCAGTCACTAAACAAAAGCAAAATCCCTCGTGAATGTAAATCCGCTGATGTCACCCATATCGACAAAAAAGATTCTAAAGAGGCTGCGGAAAATCATCGCCCTATATCTTTACTCCCCATTGTCAGTAAAGTTTTGGAACGCTGCGTGGGCAATCGATTTTACACAGTTGTGAAAGCCTTGATAAGCGCGCTGCAGCATGGATTCCTACCAAATCGTTTCTGTGTAACTCATATCTTGCCAGTTTCTTGCCAATCGAACAGATTTAAGATAAAAACATTCAGACTGATATGATTTATCTGGACTTTGCAAACGCCTTCGACCCTGTCGACATCACATATCACAGCGTCGTTTTGAAAAAGCTGAGGCTATATGGGGTAAGAGGTCAATTTTTCTGCTGGTTCAAGGTCTACCTATCTGAGCGTACACAAAGAGTCGTTCTTGAAGGTGCAGCCTCGCTGTTCACTTTGTTCATAAATGACCTGCCGGACGAAGCTGCTGACGGCGTGAAGACTGCTCTCTACGCCGACGATACCAAGCTATATCGAAAAGTCTCGTCTACAGAACACTGTCACCTTATACAAATGACTCTCTCAAATTTGCACGACTAATCGCAGCGCAATAATATTAGATTTAACACGTCTAAATGTAAAGCACTAACTGTGACTAGGAAAAAGACCGCAATTTTTTTTACTACACCCTCGATGGCTCAACTTAACTTTGACGCGCGTCTCAGAAGGAAAAGATCTTGGCGTCGTCATAACTAGCACGCTCTCTTGGGACTCGCACATCCACACTATCACTGCGAAAGAAAACGAGCTTTTTGGCTTGCTCAAACGGACATGTCTCCTGCTTACGGACCTCTCTGTTCGACGTTCCCTGTACCTATCTTTGGTCAAGTCACAGTTGTGTTATGCCACCCAAGTCTGGTCGCCCACTCACGTTACTCTGAATGCTAAAGTGGAACAGGTGCAAAGGCGTGCAAGGAGGTGGATTTTACGCACGCGCAGTGGCGAGATGTCTTGCTAGGAGCGTCTGACTATGTTTGACTTAATCCCACTCTCTCTAGATCGCGAACGCAAATACTTGGTCTTTTTTTTTTTTTTATAAATGCCTTTATTGTAATACTGATTTAGATGTTCTGAACTACGTATGTTTTATTTCCTACGGTCGTACAAGACAAAGTGACTCCTTTAATCTACGTACTCCTCTTTGTAAAACATCTACTTTTCAGGGTTCGTATTTCAACAGGATAGTTAAACTTTGGAACTATGTTTGTAAGCTAGCACCCCCAACGAGCTTTTGCTCGCCTAATGCTTTTCAACTTTTTGCCCGTTAACTGATGACCACTCACCTCTCAAGGGTATATGACGTTAATTACCCCTGCACTTGGACGCTAGTCCTACCATGTCCATGCCATTCTTAATTTGTTCTCTTTCTTCTTATGGTTGGTTGTGCATGATGTTGATTTAATTTTAGGTTTTAATTCAGGGGCGGTGCCTCGCATGGGGCTTCATCCCGTTGCACCTACCCCTTTTGGGTCTTGCCTTTTTATTCTTGTTATTTAGTTATATATAGTACCCAATAAAGAAAACGGAGTCATTTTCAATTTCGGCGTTCTAGGAATAAAGCTAGTTACTCTTGGGATAAAGCGGTAAATTGCATATTTTATTACATTTCCCTGTAAAAATAGTAAAATGTTGACAACATGGCCGCGTGTTTACCCCCCCCCCCCCCCAAAAAAAAAAAAAAAAAAAAAGTCATTTTCAATTTTGGCGTTCTAGGAATAAAGCTAGTTACTCGTGGGATAAAGCGGTAAATTGCATATTTTATTACATTTCCCTGTAAAAATAGTAAAATGTTGACAAAACGGCCGCGTGTTTACAAACATTACATTAATTAATTTTGTGATCCTTTCAAAACACGATTTTCTGGTTCTAAAGACTCCATATTACCTTTTAAACTGTAGCATAAATGCCTAGCAAAGTTATCGTTTTCTCTTAAAACTCAAAATTTGCCTCCGTCTGCCGTTTACGGTTTATATTCTCTCTTGCTTGCGGTTTAATTTTGTTATGAATATACAACGAAAAATTAAATTTTAATCTTAGCTTAATCATTTTAAGCTCATGACATGGGAAAATTGTACTTCTGTATGCAGGGCTGCAGTTCCGGTTTGTTAAATCAATGTTCAAAGAGATGGAACTATATTGACCACACAAACTGGCACAATTATTGTGTTGTCCTGCAGTAACGTTTAAGTAGAGGTCAACCTAGCTAGAATTCGCAGCTTGTGTTGAAAGAAAGTTATGACTTTAATCAACGTGTATGCCTATAAGTTCATGATGAACCCGAAAGATGAAGTATTCGAACCAGTCAGTCCTTTGCACAGGGAGTATCATGTAACTAGTATATGCTCGAAGTTGCTCAAGATCTGGTCGTTCAAGGCGGAGGCCCCCCAGGCTGCAGTTTTTCGCCAGCTGTTGCAGGCTTTACCTTGCTTTGTTTAGTACCGACTTTTATCGCCATTTTTTTATTGTTCACAACAAACAACACAACAACAACAACAAGATTTATTTGAACTGTAACATTAACTAATAACTAAACTAAACTAAATAACATACATACAGTTACTGGTCACCCAAAATAACTAAAGAGCTAAACTAGTTCATTTCGGCAGTTCGTATATGTTTCTTTTGTCTTCCTTTGTATACCTTGGACTCACGCTATTCGGCTCGCCACCTCTCTAGTTGTTTTTACTGTTTCCTTCCTTTATTTT
>JAHPZR010008482.1:0-17500 GCA_019787425.1 Platygyra sinensis
GTGTATGTAGCTTTTACTCGTCTTACCTTTCTTGTGGGAGGCTCGGTGGCCTCATGGTTAGTGCGCTCGTCTCCGGATCGAGCGGTCCGGGTTCGAGCCCTAGCCGGGGACATTGTGTTGTGTTCTTGGGCAAGACACTTTACTCTGTCAGTGCCCCTCTCCACCCAGGTGTATAAATGGGTACCGGCGAATTTAATGCTGGGGGGTAACCCTGCGATGGACTAGCATCCCATCCAGGGGGGAGTAGAAATACTCTTAGTCGCTTCATGCTACAGAAACCGGGATAAGCTCCGGCCTGATGGGCCACTTGGCTCGTATGCAGACTTTACCTCACCTACCTACTCTTCTTACCAGAGGAAACTGAAAAAGCTATAAATCGCTTGAAAGGTTTCGGATCGCGCTGAAACGCAAGATGACTATAAAAAAACAACAAGGCATTGAGGTCAGTTACTTTTATCACACTGAAAATTTAACAAAATTTAGGCTAAAATGTCTATTGATGTTTGTCGTGTGTCATTGCTGATGTTATTAAAAAGCTGTATGTTCACCTCGTTAGACCTCTCAAGTGTGGTCTACTCATCAAGTTTATTTAAGCGATATGGCAGAGGCTGTACAACGTCGGGCGACTAAGCTCATGGTTGGGAATAGGATTTCTTACAAAGAACGTTTGAATAACACTGGTCTATTGTAGCTATCTTCTAGACGAATCTATTTACTCTTCATTTTTTTCATTCAAATGCCTGCATAGTTATTATGGCCTCGATATCTCTAATTATCTGCAGTTTTATAATTCTGAGCATGAACCCGATATTTTGAGGAACACTGAACTAACTTTTAAAACTAACTATGCAAGAACAGAATTATTTAGGTCGTCTTTTTTCCTAGAGTTGCTCTTCTTTGGAATAATTTACCTCTAGTAAATTCTCAGCTCCGTCGGAGTTTTACGTCATATGGAAAATAGTGCGACAAGTTTAAAATTTTTCGCTTTGTAAAATTGTGGAAATAAAAATCGGCGGCAAAACCCGGTTTGAGAATTTACTAAAGCAATTATTCCATTCGACCTTGTTGGATATGAAGTGATTATAACCAACTCGCGCTACGCGCTCGTTGGTTATTTTATTACTTCATATCCAACGCGGGCTCATGGAATAATTGTTATATATCTATTAGGAAGAGGGAATCACAAATCAATATTCAAAAAAGACCTAAGACTCTACTGTTTTGTTATTGATAGTAGAGATTTAATGTAATTGTTATTTAATTTCAGTCAGCATTATTTTTGTAACACATAATATTTTACTATACTCGTTTTATAATACAGCCTGTCATTATGTATATTTTATTCATGTTCTTGTTTTACATATATTGTTTCTGGTGGCCTTTATCACCAGGGAAGTTCATTCCTGTTGCTAGGTCTTCCAGCAGCTATTTATTTATATGTTTGTACCTACACATATTTATCTGCTGTAAAATTATTAAGTAAAGTCAGGAGCCATATTATGGCTCCTGGTAAAGTAAAGTACAAACCCTTTGTAGCATAACACCTTCATATGCTGAAAGGCAAGAGTCACGTTTCGCGTAATTGAAGTCGGTTGTTATATAACAGTAGATGACTGCGGTAACTATATCACGTTTCGCGAGCTGAACGTTTGCGTAAAGATTAAAAAGATAACAAACGCGCAGTCGGACAGTGTAAGTAACCGTGAGTTTTAAAGCGTGGTACCATATCGGAAACCCGAATGCTATAAAGAAGCTAACCATTAACCCTTTGCATTAACCCGTAGGCCTATAATCAATATTTACTTTGTGTACGCATCACAAGGTATCCAAGGGCGGTTTAAGATATGGAAACAAGTCCTAACCATCTTTTAAATTGTTTCCGGGTAATGTTTTCTCGCAAAACGTTGTTGCTAAATATACCGTAATGTTTTTGTGAGCGAAAAAGAGTTTAAAAAGCGCGGTTTTAATTAAACCGCGCAGCCGGAGGCTGGGCGGTTTCTTGCTCTGCCTTCGGTTTTTTTTTTTTTCGTTTTGTCGGTTACAAATCCCAAACCTCCGCGGATGATGTCATCATCAGCCAATTACAGGCCATTTCTCAGCTCTTTTCTTCATACCTCCCCTCAGGAGAGTTTTGTCTAGTTAGCGAATTAAATAAACTCGCGGTTAGTTGGGGAGGGTTTATTTGGTCAAAATTGGGCCAAAATCCCTCGGAGATGCACGTCAAGGCATTTGCAAGGATAAAGAATGTAACTTAGGACCAGTTGCTGGCTACTAAGGCTGAAATTATCCAGCGTTAAGCTGTATATTCGTTTTGCCTGCATGTTCACTTTCGAAGAGAACATTCACAATGCGCTAAAGAAGGTATTACGTCTGTCGTCAGCCATGGACTCCGCTGTTGGTGATAAATAAGATCGTGTTTACTGGAATGCCCTTACGGTGATAAATAAGATCGTGTTTACTTCGCCAGAAGCAATGGTGGAGTTTTCTGGGGGAAAAAAAAATAAACATTGGCTTTGAACAAATATATATTCGTTTGATATGTCAATTGTGAGACCTTTTCTCCTTCGAGCTAGGTAAACAAAGTCTCCGATTACAAATCACGCAACCACGCTATGCAAAGAATGTGGAAATCTCTTACAACCTAGGCACTGAGCCAACTTTGAATCACGCAATCTCTATTGTTCCAATCTTTTAAATTGTTTCCGGGTAATGTTTTCTCGCAAAACGTTGTTGCAAAAAATTACGTAATGTTTTTGTGAGCTCAAAAGAGTTAAAAGAGCGCAGTTTAAAGTTATTTTAAAAAATCTTGTGATGAGGTCGATTTGAACTCGGAGTTCCAGACTGGCAGCCTTTCAGCCTAACCACTAGATTACCGAGGATTTGCTGCCAGCAATTGGTTTGATTGAAGTACTATATCGAAAACCCGAACGCTATAAAGAAGCTAACCATTAACCCCTTACCAATTGTTTCCGGGTAATGTTTCTCGCAAAACGTTTTGCTAAATATTACGTAATGTTTTTGTGAGCGAAAAAGAGTTAAAAAAGCGCGGTTTTTAAGTTTTTTTAAACTTCTTGTTTTTAGAATCATCTCCCACTGAGGCTTTCGCGGGCTTCTTTTAAAACAGCCAATAATGAGAGAGCTGTGGTCTTCTATTGTTATAAGTCACAGGCACGTCACACGAAAGCTTTTCAATAATGACGGAAAGCGAAAAAAGTTAATCCAAGGAAAGTTCTGATATTTATGAGCCAACTTCCACAGAAAACAGCAAGTCTGTCCGAACGCCGAATAGCGGCATATACAACACGCAAAACAGTCAACAGACTTGCGCGTATACATTTGAATTTATGTAGTGTCAGAACGACCAAACGGAGGAATAAACCTTACTTGAGAAATAAAAGCTCTATTAGATAGCTGCAAGAAACATAAGAATGCTATAGACAAACGTAAAGCTTTCTAGAAGTAAAGCTAAGGCGTCTGAGAAGAAAAACGCACGAGGACAGATATGTCATCCGTGACAGTCAATATACTCAGGGCCTATCTAATTGATATTTTCGATACTCGATAGAAATCGATCGTAATCGATCGTAATCGATACTAATCAATCGATTAATATCGGAAATCGATAGAAATCGATCACTCGCGTCTTTGTGACTATCGATTTTGATCGATTTCTCTAATTAGCTATCGATTTTATCGATTTGTTCGACAAATATCGAAAAGTAAATAGACGAAGACAAGCACTCCGCACTGCGTAAGCCAACATGCGTGCCTCCCCATAAGCGCTCGAAAATTACCCTTCTAAATTCTTGGAGAACGGATGACAGTTTGCCAGTTTTTACACTTGTGACTGCGGATATAGTTACTGCGATTCTGACAATTCTAGAGTACAAGGGCGCGTAAAAATTTTCCTTTGATTTGTTTGTTAGTTATCGTTATTCAATAATCGTAAGTACAGCAAAGATCGAGTATACAGTACACAGCACCATAGGACTGCTGGGCTGAAATCTGCTGAAATATTGCTTTAAACAGCTTTACAGCGGTGATCCTGGTGAAAAAAAAAAACAAGTAAAGTCGCTACTACCGGAGAAAGTAACATCATCTTTATCAACAAAGCGGATTCTAAGGTAAGCTTGAAGGTAAGTGCTATGCAGTGTTATGATAAGATCAGATCGCGTGTTTGATTTTCGATTTCCACCGATGTGACAAAAAAATTGTGATTATCGATTTCAATCGATTAAATTGTCTAATCAATCGACAAATATCGAGTATTATCGAGTACTATCGATTAATCGATTACATTTTCGATGATCGATTTCGATCGATTAGATAGGCCCTGATATACTGTACTTGCGAACAGTTCCATTCAAACAGCCGGCCTCGGCGTCACAACACAGAATACAAATAAGCAACACGTTCACGGAAAATCTCAAATTTAGTTCCGCGAAGACAAATACAAGTTTAGAGACTAAAAGCATATCTTGCAATGTACAGAAATGAGCCTAAACAATGCTTAAACACATGGCAAATTACAGAGGTTCGAGGCGACATGCCGACAAGAGCGGAAATCACGCAGACCTATGACCTCAAAAAATCTCAGCTACAACACGGGCTAACGGCTCAACTTTACTTAAAATTTCTCCTTATAACTCAGCATTAAGTGTCCCCCATAAACACGAGTGAAGCAAAAAGAAAGGTTAAGCTACCGAGCAGAGAACTGCTAATGTACAAATGTCAAGAACCGCAGGAGTCGTTTACGGCTTGTCAACCCCATTTTACAACAATACCCCAATATATGTTTGTAGATTAGGCATGCAAACTCCAGTCGCCGTTAACACGGACGTCTAAGCGAACAGAATGGAATGGTCCTGTTTGGTGATCGCAGTTTTGTTTATCCGAAAGTTACAACACAAGCACACCATCAGGAAACTGAGAAGCTGCCTCGAAGTCTTCGAGTGGACAAGGCGACAAGGCTTTTGACAAGGCTTCAATTCCAAGTGAAATATAAAATGTCGACACTTAAAGCGGTAGCTCAGTGAAAGTTCCTTGTGCCAGATTTCGAGTTGATCCAAGTTTTCTTCGCTGTATATCATTCACGCTTGACGTTTCGTGATCTTCTTTTTTATCGTCAAGACCGCTAACACTATCGTCAGGCATCGCCTAGATCTTCACGACCAAAATCCATAGGTTTCCTTGCTTTTGTCGGTCCTTGGCCTCCAGCAAAATCCGAATCATACAGAACATCTCATTTTACAAGAAGTTATATAGCAACAAGAACGAAAAACAAAGCATAAAACTCCATAACAGACCATGAAAATACAAGACGGTTCGCACTGTTGGCGGTTCAACACGTACGAATGCCACCTCTAAGTTGTCTATTACTTTATTAACTTCCAGTTAGCTTATACCCAGTTTCCCTCGGTTGTAAGAATGGTAAAAGGGATCAAAATAAAAAGGAAGATGGGAGAGATCGGCCTTCCCCTTTGGCCGCCATTTTTCTTTTAGGCTTTTATGCGGACGTCGGCGAAAACAAGATCATTTTCGCGGGAAATAAAGAAGTACCGCAGATATCACAGTTCTAAAAATAAAAAGATACGGGAAAGGGTTGACTCAAGGGTTCAACTGAGATGGAGGCTCCGGGTAATGGGCTCCTGACTTTGTGTACGCATCACAAGGTATCCAAGGGCGGTTTGAGATATGGAAACAAGTCCTAACCATCTTTTAAATTGTTTCCGGGTAATGTTTTCTCGCCAAACGTTGTTGCTAAATATTACGTAATGTTTTTGTGAGCGCAAGAGTTAAAAAAGAATTCTTGTTTCGTTTTGTCGGTTACGACAAATCCCAAACCTCCGCGGATGATGTCATCATCAGCCAATTACAGGCCATTTCTCAGCTCTTTTCTTCATACCTCCCCTCAGGAGAGTTTTGCCTAGTTAGCGAACTAAATAAACTTGCGGTTAGTTGGGAGGGTTTATTTGGTCAAAATTGGGCGAAAATTCCTCGGAGATGCACGTTAAGGCATTTGCAAGGATAAAGAATGTAACTTAGGACCAGTTGCTGGCTACTAAGGCTGAAATTATCCAGAGTTAAGCTGTATTTTCGTTTTGCTTGCATGTTAACTTTCGAAGGGAATGTTCAATGCGCTAAAGAAGGTATTACGTCTGTCGTCAGCCATGGACTCCGCTGTTGGTGCTAAATAAGATCGTGTTTACTTCGCCAGAAGCAATGGTGGAGTTTTCTGGGAAAAAAAATAAAACTTTGGGCTTTAAACAGTGCAAATATATATATTCGTTTGAAAGGTCAATTGTGAGACCTTTTCTCCTTCGCGCGAGCTAGGAAACAAAGTCTCCGATTACAAATCACGCAACCACGCTATGCAAAGAATGTGAAAATCTCTTACAACCCAGGCACTGAGCCAACTTTGAATCACGCAATCTCTATTGTTTCCAATCTTTTAAATTGTTTCCGGGTAATGTTTTCTCGCAAAACGTTGTTGCTAATATTTTTGTGAGCGCAAAAGAGTTTAAAAAGCGCGGTTTTAATTTTTTTTTAAATTCTTGTTTGAGATACAGTTGACACATTTTTTAATGGTCTCTTTCTTAATTATGCTCTACTAAAAAAGCGAGGTCTTGTTACAGTCGAGACTGTGTGATTAACTTGGAAACCTATTTTACTTTTCTATAACATGCTTATAAAGTCATCGTTCGCCGGCGAACGACAATTTTAAAAAAAAATTAAAGGGTTAAAGAACTAATTCGGTGAAATCCGGAAAACTCCAGATACAAAGACAACCAAAACACTGAACTAATTCGTGTATAAAACCCCTTCCCCTCCCCATATTTCTAAGCGACGCCTTCTTGTTTCGTCAATGTTATAACTCTCTGAACAAGTCGGGAAGACAACAAGATTTTGTTATCGTTAAACATGTCAAATACCATAAGGAAGCTATTTTAATGTTTTGAGTATAGATGTGCAACAGTTACTGAGATCTGACATACAGAGCTACTCGTAAACAGCCTTCAACTTAAGCTTTATTTGTGTTTCTCCTACATTCGCAATTCCGTTTTGTTGTGTGCAGTTGATAACAGCTGGGTGAGACGTGTAGTTTAAAAATATACTCAGTCTTGTTTGAAAACAAACTTAAGACATTTGACGTAATGCCTGGTAAGGGTCAACAGTCTCTTCAGTCTGGGTCACTAATGGATTTCTTTCGAATAAAAAGTTTGAATGCTACACACAGGACGCGTCCAGATCTTGTTTAAAAAACCAATAATGCTTGATAAGTTCATATCGGACTATGCTACTCAAAAGGTAAAAACATGTTAAGCACTACTGAGGTTCTACAGTAGCAAGTTTCCATGATCGTTTGCTGCCTTTCGGCAAAGTGCGTTTATGCAATGCTTTGAATAAATTAGGAAAAAATGCATCCCTCGAGCAAGATCATGGTCAACTAATAAGTTTTTTCTATAAGGGCCCATTAACTGATCTTTTCAAGCAGTTGCTAAGGAAAATTTATTCACGGTTAACCTCATCATTTTTAGTTAGTTCAGAGTCATTTCCTGTGTTTTAACCAGTAACACCATTGTTCTGGAAACGAGATTGGCGCATTGTCTCTCGCTTGCTCTTGTATTCCTGCTTTTTTTTCTTAATTGTCTTTCCTTGTACTTCTTCTATTTTGCATCTTGTGAAACACAGAAAAAAGATCTAAGATGTGAACGAATTTCTAAATTATTGAGAAGTTTTTGTTTTCCGGGTGCAGGCTGACGTAAGTAACCGGAAGGGAAATTTCACCTCCTTAGCAACGCGCGCATAAATCAGTTAATGGGTCCTTAAATTACACAAACCCAAGAAGAAGAGTTATGAAATACTCTTCTTTGATCTGAGGACATGAAATTCGGGTAAAAACTCATAAGAAAGTCACTTTTATGCAGGAGTACATGCAGCGTCCCATGAAAAGTACTTTCATTGATATGAAGGAGTCTTTGAGTCTGGACGGCTTGAAGTGTGACTGACATGTTATGAGAGCAGCAAACTTCAAACAATAACAACTTGAAACTCTGCCATGCATCACTACTTTGTTCAACCTCACTTGAACTCTCAGTGCCACAACACGCCAATTTTTCTTTCCACTTGGGTTTGTCTGCAACGTAGCTTACTTTGTCTTACTAGTTCTCTTATAGAATAAAACTTATTAACACAAAATAACAGAAATCTTTAAAAGAGCTCCTTAGTTTTGTTTAATCGTTCACCCACACATCAGTCACATACAAATGAGCCAAATAATATGAAGCAATATCAGGTGAGACGTGAAAGGCGGTGGTACAAAATGCGCGGGAAATCGAAAGTTTTGGAAAATGACATATTACCATAATTCATTGGCAAGATTTTGTTGAACGACAAAATAAGAAAAAGAGTTAAGTTACAAATACAAAGAGAACAGGCGACAGCTTCAACTTTTTAAAGATTTGTTTATTCAAAATGGCTATACTCTCTTACTTTTAAGTGGTTGTCTGCAGTGTTTGACGTCCTGTTTAGCCGCCCGGGGAGACCTTTTTACATGTTTCATAAAATTTTGATCTCTGCTATTTTCTGGAAGAAATAAATAGATAAATGTTAAACCATGATTTAGTATATATGATTCATGAAACAACCTTTTTACAGCCCGCAATCGCTCCTGTTGTTCATAGCTTCATAACTCTAAGTGAACATTGCGTCAGCAAAATTCATTCCTTAGTCTTTTGTGAGGCACTGGAGTATAACTGTTTTTAATAACTCTTTGTTTCGATATTGTTATAGATAGACACACCCTTTGATGTGTTCATTTCCTTATACAACGCGGCTGAAGAGAATAGCTTCGTGACTAAGAAAAAAAAAACAAAAAACAAATCGATTTTAAAATTCTTCACTTAACGATTATGTCTTCGATTGCGATAGCTGTTTTTAAAGCGACTGTTGGTTGGCTTGTGAAAAAAGCCATACAGAAGGCAGCGGAGGAACTGAAAGATGGTGATGTAACAGATCAAAGGTTCCATGAATTGATCGTCAGTGGAATCGACAATATCAACAACAAGTTGGATGCATTATCAAGAAAAGATTTGGGAGCAAGTATCAGCTCGTTTAAACAAGGAATTGGGTTGCTCTATGATGTGTTTGATAAGGCAAGAATCAGAAACGAATACGGGGCGGCAACTGTACAGGCAGCTTGTGCTGAAGCATTTACTCTCGCTGAAGAGATGACAATGCTGGAGCTTACTGACTTAGATGAATCAGCTAAAAGAAAGCTCTCGAAAGCAAAAGAAAGATTCAAACATGCCCGAGAAAAAGCATCAGAAGCCTTTAACAATGAAGCTCTTAAAATATCAGACCGCATTCTAGCAATGCAGTGTCAAGTTATGGCGATAATTCTAGAGACAGTAGACAATCCCGAGGATGCACTGCAACCATGTAGAGTGTGCATTCAAGAACTGAACTCTTTGTCAGCAGTTCAGAATAGTTTCAATGTTCAGCTCAATAATAACAAGAAAGGCATTCAGGCGGTAAAGAGTTTGGTTGGTAGAGATGAACGCAGGAAGATCATTTCTAGTGTCTGTCACGTGAATCGCGTTGTGTACGATGTCACGCAAACAGTCCGGAAAGACGTACCTTTCTGGATCTGGCCTGCTCTTAATATCGGAGAAGTGGATCCATTGCGTGACGGACGAGTTGCTAAAGTTCTACGTCAACAAGGCATGGAACACTGTTATGTACTATGGTCATTTGGTCAGCACAAGCTGAGGCTCCCGCGTGGAATCGCTACAAACTCCAGCGGACAATTCATTGTTGGAGACATTGATGAAATAAAGATGTTTGATCCTACTGGTCAGTTCGTAAAACATATTAGCCTCCCTAATGATGACGTTCAAACAAAGTTAGATATTTGCGATGTAGCCACAGACAATAAGGACAACATCTATGCACTAGTCGAATGCCAGAGGAAGAGTGGATTTCGGGGAATTGTTGTTTATGAATTTAGCAACACCGCTGACCTGCATCGCAAGTTTCCTGTGAGGGGAGAGTTTGGTAACAGACTGACAGTAACCAACAGTGAAGTCCTGGTACTGAGCGCTCTTAGAGTTGCTGTGTACGATACTGATGGATTGTTTGTCCGTTCGTTTGGAAAAAGAACATTGAAGAAAGCGAGTGATATCACTGCTACTAATGATGGCCGTGTTCTGGTAGTGGACTGGGGTGATTCCTGTGTTCACATATTCAGTAAAGACGGCGACCATCTTGACAAGTTTAAACTCCAAGAACGTTTGGGACGTTATTATCCCAGCATTGCATTTCACCAGTGGAGTGAACATGTCGTTATCGTCCCTCCTGTCCTGCATGTGGGAATATTCACCAAAGGTGGCAAGTTTGTGCGCAGCACTCAAATCCATGATGAAGGAAGTCACTACAATACAGGAATGACAGTAACCATGGATGGACGAATTGCTGTGCTTCTGCGTGACACATTTATGGATTTATGGAAGGTACTTGTCTTTTAATATAAAACATGCATTAAAAGTACATTTAGTATGATCTTATGAGGCTGTAACTGAACATTTTCTCGTGTAGTGCAAAGATAGGAAATTAGCTACAGAATACACTGGGCCACTTTGGAACACCTCGTTTACTTGTGTCAAAATGACTTGGTTTACATAATTATTTTAACAGGCATTTTTGTGATTCAATGATCAATAAGTGGCCCTGTAATCTGTAGTTTAGCTTATTTGGGGCTAAAATATAATGGTTAGGTCGTGTTCTATTGGGATCAACCGTTTCAACCGAAAGCGGTTTAGGTTAACGCAGTTGACATTTAACAATTAGATTATGAGCTCGCGATTTCAACTATCACCTCATAGAAATCGAGAGCGAATAATCTAATTGTTTTAGTAGAATTCTTTCTAAAGTTTACTTCAAATAACGGTTTCCAATTATTTCTCGACGTATTATTAAACTTTGCGCCTTTAAAAGATGGCCCAGATTGAATTGGCATTTAACGTTGAAGTGTGTACGTGCGCGCATCATTTCTTTCGATAATTCCAACTTCTTTTAAGTCGAGAAACCGTAAATGTCCGTCGTTTAGTCTTCTCAGGATTTTAATTATCCATTTTTATCAAAATTTTCCTCCAGAACTTTAGCAAAACGAAAAAACATCGCCATTTCGTAAAAGAGTTCCAGCCACAGTGCACACTAATGGCTGATAGTGTGCAATGGCTCAGCCAATCAGATTACAGCATTTGCATTAGTATACTAGTAGAATTCTACTAATTTCCAATAGAACACTTTTCCAACCATTTTCGGTCGAAAGGCGGTCACTCCTGGGAATAGTCATTACCAAACTACCGTGTAACCTTCCTGTCCACGAATCCCAGGTGTAAACATGGCGGGTTGGGTGCTCATCATGCTCTTGGTGTTGTCTCTTTTGTTATCTCGTAAGTTTTAAAAGAAGATGTCATAAAAAATGAATCAGAGGATGAACTTGAAGGATTGGCAGCCTTGTTTTTTGAGCATGAACAGAAACCTGCTGTTAGAATTCGTGGATACGTCGAAGAAGTTGTAACAAATTTGTCAGACGATCGTTTAAAACGTAGTTTTCGTCTTTCTTGTTTACAAGGAGCATCACGCAAGCAGTGATTGAACTAATCACGCAATCAATCACACAGGTAGCAGCTACATGTATTTGAGCCTGCGAAAACAAAAGCGGTCACTACCATTATGCTTTTTCAACCGTTTCAACCCAGTTTGATGCGGGCTTCGACAAAACACTGACCCCCGGTCAACTGACTCCCTACTGACCCACTACTGACCCCCTTACTGACCCCCCTACTGACCCCCTATAAAATCAATGGAAAAATGAAAATTAAGAAAGCCCGGAACTATCAATGGGACACGATTCAAGTTCATCAATAAATTTAGCTTACCTGAAACTTGCAAGATGGCAGACGCGTTGCAGATCTCCTTTTACTGTTTCGTGGAGGTTTTGTTGACGGAAAATCGAGCACAGAATAAGATTGAATATCATCAAATAGTGCTTTCGTACGCATTGGGAAATGAAGCAAAGAGAAACGCTGACAAATGAACAGCCTCGCGAAAGGATTGCGATGGATTGTTTCGTGCCACGAACACGCGCGTTAACCTCAACCGGAAGACGAATTTCATAAGGTAGTCCCATTCCTCTCGCCTAGTTCTCGTATTTTAAGAACTGTAGCAGCTTTGGTGTTAACCTTTTGGACAAGCACGGTGGATTACTTTCTCCTTGGTGCATGAAGTCAAAATAAGGGGTAAATCCACTTAACTATGTAGTTTATGCATGCGGAAGGCGAGGGATCTGGGACTACAAACTTTCAGTTGATGAAATTGTGTGCATGTCGCTCGCGGTTAGTTGCGTGCGTGTTAATTTTCCATGATTTCCTCGCTATTTTTATTGCTTAATTTTCTAGCGGGTACAAATACCATGCTTGCTGATATTCCAACTTATTCTGTGCTCGATTTTCCGTGACAAATCCTTCAGTCAAACGAGAAGGGAGTCGGAAATCTGCAACGCGACCGCCATCTTGGAAGTTTCAGGTAAGCTAAATTTATTGATGAACTTGAATCAGGTCCATTGATAATTCTGGGCTTTTTCAATTTTCACTTTTCTATTGATTTTATAGGGGATCAGTAGGGGGGTCAGTAAGGGGGTCAGTAGGGGGTCAGTAGGGGGTCAGTTGACCGGGGGTCAGTGTTTTGTCGAAGCCCGTTTGATGCGGGTTAAAAAAGTTGAGCAACCAAACCAACCGAAAACGGTTTTTTTGCCAATAAAACACGAAAGAACTTAACCAACCCAACACACCAGAAAGAGTTGATCCCAATAGAACATGACGTTAGCTAGGGATAGTACTCTTAATGAATTTTTTCAACAGTCCAATAGACTTCAAAGGCATCACATCAGTCAATTACAGCTGCAGTATCTACCCCCATCCTGGGCAACAGCCAGGCATTCTGCTCATATGTTAATCCTTATCTAAATCCTCTTCACAGACACTTAAAGTTCACCTAATCCCCCAAATATTTTTTGGTACTGTAACTGAATATTAATTTCCTTTTTCTCCTGATCACCTCTGCAAAAAAATTATTGTGGTACTGTCGTCGCTATTTTCGATATTTTTGTATGAATTCTCAGAGTTTGTAAAATTGGCCTTCCCCATGTTCATGACCGAGTGATAGCGGAGAATAGGACGAGGTGGCTTCTGAATTCATTTGAGAAATAACAATCTTTTGTTTCCGAGAAGAATATACATATATATGAATATGTGATGGTGCTTGTAAAAATTGTTGTAGAATGATAATGATGATGACAATAATAATAATAATAATAATAATAATAATAATAATAATAATAATGATAATGATATGATAATGATAATGATAATAATACTACTAACAATAATAATAATAATAATAATAATAATAATAATAATAATAATAATAATAATAATAGACATTTTTATTGCACAAATTCCATGTGAATATGATCAAATGCGCGTACAAGGAATCTGTGTTTTTGGAGAATGTAGAAATACAGGATGCATGTGATTTACAGTAGTATTCTTCCCATTCAATACCGCTATCCCAATGAAACTCAACCAGAGTGGAGAAAAAGACCAAAGAAGTGGGCTGATCTATGTGAAGCTAAAGCCGGGGAGCCATGAAGGATTTCTTCCATCATGGCTTAGTCACTGTATATTCTTCTCTAGTGGAAAGCTTGACATTGTCAAGGTACTGCGTAAGACTCAAATCTGGGATAAGCTTGAATGATCATGCAAGTCTGAGTTGAAACAATAGATGAGGAAATTACAAGGCAAATTAAACACATATTGTTTTTTGTACTCTCTCAGTAAAAGAAGAGTAATGAAACCTACATCTACGTCGTCAAAGCGATTAAGTTTGTTGAGGCTTTGAACTCCTGAAATAGCTATGTATTTGTGGATTTTAAGAAAAACACATGCAGGCCTGAGGTTGTAATCCAGCCATTTCTTAATGGCCATTCTAAAGACAGAATTGTTTTGTTCTTTGAGCTTAATGTCCTCCAGGAACGAAATTTATGTTAATTAGAAACTTAGAATGGATCAAGCATTTATAAACCTATGAGGAAAGTGTAACAAACACTTAAGATTCGACTTTAGAGCTACCAATGGAGATCGTCGTGGTGAAAGTCGAATGTGATTGTCAGTCAATTGAAATGCAAACTGCATGTAATACATCGCTGACTCAACCCAGGTTATTAGCGTACATAAAAATAGACAATCCATTTAATTCAAAATAACAGTGAAGTAGAAATGTATTCATCTAACTGATACTGTACATACTGAACCTCTTTTCAATATCTTGCCAAGGATTTTCCTTGATTTACTAGTACGAAATATACAAATTTGTGTACATGTAGCTTGTGTTTGTACACAGTAATTGACTGTGTATACTACGGGCCGGTACACAAGAACGAAGTGAAAACTTGCCTTGCCTTTGAATATTGTTTGCTGATATCTCTGCTTATCTCTTACATGTATGTTAATAAAAAACTATTATCAGTCATTGATCTGGAGAAGTAGGCAGGAGTTTACTACGACTGCATCAAATTTAATTGTATTTCAGGAGAAATTAATGTTTGAATCATAAAATGTTTTGACACTCCAAAATCTACACATTTCTTAAAGTCAAATTAACAACTCTTGTCTATGACATCTTTATAATTCTTTACGAGCTGTAAGTTAACTCTTCAGTCATTATGTGCACCTTTATAACCCAAATGGACTGGCAAATAATTGTTGATCCTGATCTTGGCAACCCACATTTCGAAATGGAAAAAAAATGTATAATTATATTTAATAGATATTCATCGCAGCCATCCAAGTTGTAGAGTCCGAATTGTAATGCTTGATGTAATATATCAAAAACCAGTGCGAGTGTTTCATCAGGGGTTCCAAACACCAAGAAAGTAATGAAAGCACTAGGCCGCAGGCCGAGTGCTTTTATTGTTTCGAGGTGTTTGGAGCCCCTGATGAATCACGAAGCACGAGTTTTTGATATGGCTTCTCAAATGAAACAATAGGAAATTATGCAGTGACATGTTTTCGCAAACGAAACAAAAAGAAATTATGCAGTGTTAAATATTTCCCCTTTTCCGAAAAGAACGCGTTTGTATGCATGATTCATTAGCGTCCAACCACGAGCGAGGAAGGAGTGGCACGGTGTAGGAGCCAAAAATGGTTTACGAAGAAGAGAATTAAGTCAAGAAAGTCGTATTCCCCGTTATCAAGGTATAAAACAAATACGCATAAACTATTTTAACGAAGAGCGAATTACTCGGGTAAAGAAAAATATCCATTCCTTCGGAAGTTTCGTTCAGATATTACCTGATTTACATTAGGTTTCAAATCACTGGACTAGGAAATCGTTATGCTTGAGTCTGAATTGTTGGCAAAGAAAATTTGTCGTTGAATTGGAGCAAAATGTAGGTAAGAGATATCCACCGAAAACTGTTTATGGAAAAGTATTTAGTATCGGACGCTATGTGTATTTAAAACAGTCTTAATTTCCAATTTCATGAGTTTTATTGTTAAAATTATTTTATTAAAATGCAAGTTCCCAAGGATGCTAATTTTTTTAAATTCTGTTCTTATGCTAAATTTCTTTTGTTTTGTTGCGTGAATCTTGATATCCAATAAGGAATCAGATGGAAGCAACATGTGGTTTGGATACGATATCCAAAACACGCGTGGTTTTCATCTAGGTTTTCATTAGGTATCAAAACTCATGCACGTGATGGATTTAGCCATTTTCTATTGGCTATCAAACTTATGAATTATTAATGAGTTTGAGAAGATACAGTTCTGTCACTTGTACAGTTTGCTCTCAGTGATAAAGTGTGAGTAACAAGTAACCCAAAAATGTTTTAACAGCCCTCGAAGCTTAGTCAAAAGTCTCTAGTGTTGTAGCTCGGTGCCCAAAGTGACGTCACTAGTAGCCTGACCCAGATCCCATTCTGTGTGGTCGTGAACATCCAAATTACATGTTCAAGTGCCTGTAAGAATGCAGGGATTTTATCTGTAGTAATCAGGGAAAATAGTAGGTTTTATTAAAGGAAAAATAACTTTTTGAAGTTAGTGGCACTTTAAAAAAGCAAAAAAACCAATCAGGGTGTTTACATTTTTTGCACATTTCCCAAATAAAAGAAAATTTTACACGATGTCGTGATCAGTGGAAGAATAAACACATGGCAACAGAACCTTTTCATGTGATTTATAAAATTTTGATCAGTGTTATTTTCCAGGTGAGCATTGGTGTTAAGGATATTTACCTTCTTTCTTGCTCTCCACCTTAAGCTAAGGCATTTGACCAACTTAATTATTTGTCCCCAAGCCAGATAAGTTGCCACTTTTTTGCAAAAATGTGAATACCTGGGGTTGACCTAGGGGGAATGGGCACTACCTGAATTGACTGATGCATATGAAGAGCAACTGGCATGTTATGTAGCACAATTGAAGAGGTGCATGAAATGAAGCCTTAAGTGACTCTTGGAGTTCAGTCAAATTCTGTCTTTGTGCTACAAGCAATTATAAGGCAATTTGAATGAGAATCTGACCGCTGGTCAGATGTCACTTAAGGCTTTTTTTGTACACAACTCTTCAATTAGAACAGTATGATTTGTCTTACATGTATATACTTTGCAACTTAAAGTGCACCTAACCAGAAAATCCTTTCTTTTTACGTAAATGAAACTACTTGTTATTCAAAGCATTTCTGCAAAAAAAAAAAAAAAAAATCTGCATTTGGTTGAATCTGATTTGCTACATACATGTATGTCTTTTGGACGAACTTTGTGCTTGAATTGTTACATGACCATGTGTAGGAGTCTGGGGTGGAGGATGCTGATGGCCAATATTCAGGAAACAAACCAGGCCAGCTGGAACAAAATTTTGAAATCCACTCACCCGTTCGTTGGGCCAGTAAATTTCAGCTTTCACTTTCCCCCACTTAAAAAATTACTTACTGATATGGCAGCCAGTATGGCAATCAGAGGAAAAACATGAACAAGGCACGCTTGGATTCCTATCTAATCCATGCTTTCAACCTAATAGTTAACTAATCTTGCAGTTTTAAGTTTTGAAGAAGCTTCTGACTGGAAATTATCATTTATCAAGCTGACATTTTTATTCAGACTTAGAAGACTCCTGAAGCCACATGTAAAATAATATATTTCACTTACTCACCAGGCAACTAAAATGCTATTTTCAATTGCTTTAAAGAGCAAAATTTACTTACTTGCCTCAGGCAAACAGACTTGGGTTTTTTCCTGCCTGGACAAACACAACAGCTCGTCAGTCAATTCTCTGACTATTTGCCGGAGACAATGGGAAACAAATTAATCATTGCAGTATATTTTGAACCTAAGCATTCATATTTTGTTTCAAAATCATTTCTTTTTCATCACTGGAGT